>CALNHX010006844.1:0-82823 GCA_940337035.1 Agriotes lineatus
ACGGATTTCTTACAAATGCGGCTTCCTGTTTATTTTTTGTTCTAAAAGGTAATTCGACATCTTCGTTTTCAGTTATGCTTGATGTAGTTGCAAATGTTGCAGAACTGGTGAAGTTACTATAATGTGCAATTTTTGAGGAAGGCAAAGTCTTCATAATACCACAGCATTACGCTGGACGTTGTGACCAAATTTGAAAGTGGACGTTGTGACCAGAGTGGGCGTTATGGCGGTGGACATTGTGACCAGGGTGGACGTTACGACCAACGCCGTAAAATGTTATTCTCGACAAACGTCGGTGGACGTTGTGACCAGAGTGGGCGTTGTGGCGGTAGACGTTGTGTCCAAGGTGGACGTTATGGACAAATGCGACGGTGGACGTTGTGACCAGAGTGAGCGTTGTGGCGGTGGACGTTGTGACCAGGGTGGACTTTATGACCAAAAATTGCGGTGGACGTTGTGTCCAACATGGCGGCCATACTAGGTGGTGGACGTTGTGACCAGTGGGCGTTGTGTCCAAGACCCAGCGTAATAAGTATCTGACAAAGAGTATGCCCAGCAGTTCGAGCATCTGTTGCGTGATTTGAGCCACATCTCTATCGCATGTGTGAAATCATTGCCTCCACCGCATCCGAAATAAATTAACGTGTTAATACATAGTAAAAACCAGCTTCTTGAAGTAAACATTTTTTGTATAATAATGTACTTTTAGCAGCGAATTTCAAAACGTGGGCTGTTTCATTGGATAAACCTTGCATACCAACAGATGCGTAAGAAGTAGTGTACTTAGAGGGGTTCTGGACCACTTCGCATGTCACCCGAAGGTTACGGGCGAGGTCACGGGCCTAGCCGGGGTCAAGGTCGTTAACCTAGTCGGAGGTCAAGGTCATTGGTCTCACCGAGGTCACGTGCCACTTCCGGTTCCCACGATGAATTTTTGGGGTTAAAAGTGTAATTTTGAAATTTTACAAGATTGCCACGATGAATTTGAGGCTAAAAGTTTAATTTTTACAAGATTCCCACGATGAATTTTGGGGCTAAATGTCTAATTTTGAAATTTTACAAGATTTCTACGCTTATCAAAATTTTCCCAGGCTCAACAGGATGTGAGTCATCGTCTGAGAATGCAAACTTGTTGAAACTTGCAGATGTGGGAGTCTAGCAGGATGTTATTGTCTACCAATTGAACAGTGACGTCCATTGTTTAAGAAATCTGCACGATTGCAAAAAATAATTGGACAATGAAGCCTTTGTTGTCTGGACGAATTTTTGCTGACCTCCATTATCATATAGGTAAGAAAGGGGGGTTGGGCTGCTATTCGGCTAACTTGTTTCGGCTACCATCTCAAGGTCACTCATATAGCCTTGCAGGCTACACTAGCAAGTAAGCAGACTGTTAGACAGGTAGACAGTTAGACAGGTAGACTGACAGGTTCAAACCAGTTTTTGTGTACTCTTGCAGGTTTCTGCTTGCCACGTCTTCTTACTTTTTGCTTGCAAAGTAGATTAAAATTGGTGTGAAGTGGGGTGACTTATTATTGTTAGGTAGGTATATAATAAAAATTTCCCAGATTGAATTTAGTATTGTGAACATGAGCTCCTCTAAAGTATATAGTATTACCCAGCTCTTGGGGAATAAAATACAACCAACTAACGAGAGATTCGGACTCTGGCTATTAGTAGAAAATCTCGACAACAACAACCTAATTACAGATGTTGGAAACATAAATTATACAGAAGGCGAACAACTCCTTACCAGCAGCAATTTAGACTTACTGACGCCGATTACAGAATCGTTTTGTGACAATATAATGTTGGCTAAATTATTGACCGTATAGAGTGCGAAGGAGAAAGTGATCTTATTGTTAAGAAGGAGATAGGCGGTGGTTGGAATAGTCAGTTACGAGGGAAATTCTCTAAATTTATTTCTACGAGACATGGAGTAAAAGCAAAATTACCTAATCTTCTACAAAGTGAGAACAGGATGGCAAGAGGAATTATAGAAGTTATTGGAAACGAAGGTCTGGAAAATATTATAAAACAATATAAACATCCAGTAGTAATTCCGTACAAAGTAGAACTAGCCGACGTTAATGTGCAGACCCTGTTAGAAGAAATACCAGAAATTTTAAAACAGCTTCAAGTTGATGACTTCTACCTGATGGATTTGGATATAACGCAAGATTTTGCAGGAATATTTAACAAGATAGAAATGGGCCATTATTTGACTACTAAGCATAACTTTTGTCACCAAGGAGAGTCCAAGGAAAATTATAATGTGATTGTGGATAATGATAAAACAGTTGGTATTGATTGTTTAACATGGTTAAATTCGAATACTAGAGTTAAAATATACAACAAATTTGTTTGTCAAATGACCAGTCCAGAAGTTAACAAACAGTTTGGTAACCATATTATCGACTTTATCAATTGCCCGGATACCCGTTTAAAGGACACATTTTCGTCTATTTCCGCTAAGGAACATGGAATCACAAGATTGGAGGCAACAATATATAATTATACTATTGGAGATTATTATAATGCACACAATGTATTTGATCCTTTAAAAGATTGTTTAAATTTATTGGAAACTAGTAAAATGTACTTCCAAGATGCGCCAATATATTCTGTCTCAATTGCTAAAATGTGGACCAAATTGACAATACTCTGCAGAATAGTTGTTGTTTTGTATCAAAGAGCATATATGCTCTTTGGTTGTATTTAATAATGTCTTACAATATGTTTATTGGGGAAATAGAAATACAAGAAAGTTGACTGGATTACAAATTAAATTACCCGATAATCTAGAAATAAGATGATAAATTATGCACTTTCTGCCTTTAGTTTTAATTATCTGCCAATTAATTATGTTCAGGGTGGAGCTTGTAATGGACTGTATGAATTTATTTTGGACAAATTACAGGATATGTCTTAGGAGTGCAGGAATTAAAAAGGGTGCAAACCAACGGTCTCGTGCGGTCTCACACGAGATGATGTAGCAAAAGACCTGGGGTCCGTTGGGCAGCGTGAACACAGTGAAACAATATTTCAAGCTGTATTAATTTAATGACTAGTTCTTTCCTATTTATATACATAAAAATACTGACTTAGCTTACAAAGTTTAATATTTGCCCTAGTTGAACTCTTATTTCTACGTGAGTGTCTAATTTCATAATAAACAAACTTGCAGAGTGCAGAATTGCAGGCTGTTCACCGGGTCATTCAAGCACTGATTACATTACTGCTGACGCTTTGTTAAGCATTTTCCGTATGCAACATATGTTTGTGAAATACACGCCTAATTAAATTAAAAGGATTAAAATTTATGTTTGGTTCCTAAACATTCTGCCGAGCGACGATGGGCCGGGAAGGTGTGGCTGATTCTGTCTCTCCATCTTCCTCGTCTGGTGGCAGTGGTTGTAACCTGAAGCCTTCCGACGGGTCTGATTTTGGCCGTGGCTGCGGTCTCCTGTTCTTTCTCCAGTATTTCCATAATGTCCAGATGTAACTGCAACTCATCTTCTTCTTCTTGTAGGCGTTGAAAATGATCGGACGGTAGCAACACAGGTTCCTCCATTTGCAATTGAGGGTGGCTGCTTGAATTCTGCAAAGTAGTGTTAATAATTACTTGCATTGGTTTGTTAAACCCAGCTACGACAGGAATAGTAGTAAATAGCTGAGTATGCAAAATAGTCCGTTTTGTGTATATAGTACAATCTGGGGATATTTGGATTATGCCAACATCTTGAATCTTCACATCTTCTCGATTCTCGCTTCATTGTACTGCTGCTGTTGTGGGTTGATTGGGAATAAATAACCATGTGTTGGCGGCGTACAGTTTCTTCCATACCAGTGTCTTAACTGTAAACTGATGGACCAAACATTTGATCTTGTTCAATCGCTGATAGATCTCGTCAATGATGCAATTAGGATTGTCTTCAATACTTCGAACTGCGGATGGCCTGCATAGGTAAAGATGTTTTCCTATTGGCTCGATCTCCTTTAACTTGTCCTCTTGTATTTCAAAATAGGTTTGTTCGTTGTAGTTGATAGCTAAAAACTCCATTGGCAAGTTCAGCGATGCGTAGGTTCCATTTTCCTTCTTTACTGGAATTGGAGTTGGTTTTATTAAGTTGTATTCCCACAATTATGTAGAAATTGTAGAGAATGATGTAAACACAGGTGACATAAATATTAGGCAAAAATGTTATATTAAAGCTGGAGAAACATTTTTTTCTAAATCCACGACCATTTTCTCCGCTATTTCGAAAGATGTAAGTATCGAAGGTATGGGATTAATCAAAACGAATAATGTCATTCCCCAAGTTTTAAGGAAGAGAACCAACATAACTAACAAACTTTCTCCGCATGCAATTAAGGAAATCGAACCACTCTCATCTGTTTATATATTAAGTGCAAGGAAACGTGAACTAGAGCTGGAAGAAATAAATTTGGAAAAAAAAGTAGAATATGTGCAAAATACAATTGCTATAAAAGAACAATACAAATATTTACTCGAGAAAGAATATAAGTTAATAGAGATGAGAGAAAACTTAAGAAATTACTTTCAAAATCCATGAAAAAATTTGGATATATCTGGATGTTATACGATTTCTGCATTTACTGTAAATAATAGCGGATATAACAATTATGGGAAATATCCATATGTCGGAATACTTGGAGAAAAAAATGGGTGTAAAAGCGTTTACTTCTTAAAATTACATTACAAAAATGTGTTTTTAAGTATTTACAACTCGAGAGAAAAACTTAAAAAAGAGGGTTACATTTTAATTCCTTTTAACAAATCGGATATAACATGTTTACCAACCGAGGAACCATTTATATCATTTAAAACCAACGGAATTGCCACATTTAATGGAAACTCATTTCCGAAGGTTGAGGAACTTAAATATTATACTGAAGTGTTGCAAAATATGGATAATAATAGTTCATCTTGCTAAGAAGAAATAGAACAAATTGACCATATTACTATGCAAGAAATAAAAGGTAGTATTAAGGTTACACAATGTCATCGGTTGGAAGAATTAGAAGAAGGAACGGAACTAATTATTAAAGCAATTAAACAAAAACAATTCAGACAAAAAATTCGTTATATTTTACAGTTCGAAAACCTAGAACAGTTGTACATATCTAATTACTGGTTCGACAAAGAAATACACGATTTAAATTACAGAATAAAAATCAAATTGGATAGAATTAAGACTACTGTAAGTAAGCATATAGAAAGGGTTGTGTTCTGTGTGTAAATTGTACGAATTTTTGTAATTTTGTAATTTGTAAGGCAATAAAATGTTTTTTAACCGATTTATTATTTTTATCACCTAAAATTGAATTTTTTATAGTAATATAAAAAGTAAGAAAACGTGGCAAGCAGAAATCTGCAAGAGTACACGAAAACTGGTTTGAACCTGTCAGTCTACCTGTCTAACTGTCTACCTGTCTAACAGTCTGCTTACCTGCTAGTGTAGCCTGCAAGGCTATATGAGTGACCTTGAGATGGTAACCGAAACAAGGTAGCCGAATAGCAGCCCAACCCTCCTTTCTTACCTATATGAAGCTCCAGACAATAACATTCGGTTTATCTGATAATGGAGGTCAGCAAAAATCCCTCCAGACAACAAAAACTTCATTGTTCAATTATTTTTTGCAATCGTGCAGATTTCTCAAACAATGGACGTCATTGTTCAATTGGTAGACAATAACATTCAGCATCTGCAAGTCTCAACAAGTTTGCATTCTCAGACGATGACTCACATCCTGTTGAGTTGGGAAAATTTTGATAAGCGTCGGAATAAAATTAGACATTTAGCCCGAAAATTCATTGTAGGAATCTTGTAAAAATTTGACGTTTAGCCCAAAAATTCATCGTGGGAATCTTGTAAAATTTCAAAATTACACTTTTAGCCCCAAAAATTCATCGTGGGAACCGGACCCCGGCTAGGCCCGTGACTTTGACCCCGGCTAGACCTAGTCAAGTTTCAAACCCTCTGGCGAGGTCATTGGCCTCTGCCAATGACCTCGCCACGTGACACTTACCCAAGTTCCAAACCAATCGAAGTGAGCCAGAATCCCCCTAATTACACTACTGTAAGAATTTTGCATAGCATCTATATAATTCTGAAGTATTACGTCCAAGCCAGTCTTTCGTCAGAAACATGAATCGACGGTGCAGTGCTGCTATCTAATTTTTGCAGATATTGCTTTCTGTTAGACACATTATGAATCTTAAAAAAGTAATATATGTTTTCCAACTATTTCACAGTACTGGTGACATTTTGAAATTCAATGTGTCCTACTTCTTTTAAAAATTGCAAAGAGTCAGTGACGGCGGGTGAAAAGATCCGAATATCACGTAAAACATCAATTTTTTCGAAGTTTGATGAGTATAAATGCTTTTTTTTCTAAGTACTTACCGAACAGGCTTGCAACTTAGTCCATGTTGCAGATCATATAAGGTTTTCAAATATGAAGCAGAGATTTCACCATCAGAAGAGGACATATCATGATCTAGGTATAAATTTCGTGCGTTTTTTATTATATGGCAATAATGGAAGCTTAAAAATAAGGGTATGGGTTTTAGGAAAGTATGTTCAATGTAGTTTTTTAGATGTCCACCACAAAATTTTCTAAATAATTACATACATTTGAGGAAAAACTGTCTGTAACAATTCTTAGAATAAGGAAGTCACAATCAGTAAGACGACTAAGTACTCTCATTGTTAACTAGTAAAAGTCATTAATTCTCAAAGAAGAGTGAAAAAATTATCGTGCTGGAATGATGTATACTGTTGACAATCCATGTATTACATAACAACACATTTTGTTTGCTATTTGAGGTTTATTGCAAATGGTTGTATATTGAGTATTATCTATACCATAGATGAGATCTTCAGATCTGCTATACAGCACTTTCTCCTTAATTGACATATTGTCAATAATTAAGGAGCAAATTCTTTCTGCTGGTACTGTTATTTGAGCTACTTCAGCCATTAAACACTGCTTAATTAATTCATCTGAACCATTACAGTCACCAAGATAACGTAACAATCTTGTTTTTGATGGTAAACTCGCTAAATGGTTTCTGCAGTGCTCAACGAAATCTCCATACTGTACACATACTGTACTATATGAATAGAAGCTTCTGACCAACGAGTTTTTTTGTCATAATTGCGAACAAGATTTGAAGGAAATTCAGCTTTTTCATCTCCATCAGCAACTTGAAATATTTTATGGAAAACATTTTTTTGTATATCTTCCTCAAGTTGTTTTTTTATAAACTTTTTGAATAATTACCACTAATTCGCTTTAGTTTTAAAGTTAAAATTTTAATAGTATACTGAAGATCTACAATTTCGGTTGAAGATATAAATTTAGCTTGGGTGTCCTTTGAATGCTTTTCTAAATGTTGTTCAGGATTAATTTCAGAATTAGGTAAAATATGTTAAAAAATTTATATAATGTACTTCTAATTAATGTTACGGAAAGTATGTATTACTTACAGTTACATGTGGTACAGCGTTTTTAATCAAACGAGTTTTTTGTCAAGTACCTACTTTTACAAAATTCTCACGAAAATGGTTAACACACAAAGTAGAGTATTCTTTAAGTTTAGAAATATCTGTAGTTGTAAAGCTTATAAAATTTCCAATCAAACGAAAGAAAAATATACAGAGTGTCTCTTTAAAAAAACAAGTTTTATTTATAGCTAAAAATTGACAGCTCAAATCTGACTACGCCACTGGATTCTACGTAATAAACTGTATAAGAGCCAGTTTTTAGTTTTGCGATATGTTAAAGGATAACGGAGATACATTGGGAGTCCTAAAATGCAGTATTTTCAATTTCGCCCTGTATTTCAGAAACGAAGCAGGCTATGAAAATTTTGTTTCTTTTCACAAAAAGTATTGCGAAAACCGCAACTCTCTATCTTTACTCGTAAGTGAGATACCCCGTAATATCATCGAAAATGGGACACCGTGTACATGATTAAATATTATAAATAAAGGTAATTTAATTAGTTGATTAAAATGTAATTTCTCGATTAAAAACCCTCATATGGCTTATTTGTTTTGGCCCTACGGGCCTCGGCAACTAAATCCACATTCGTAATCAAAAGTTAAGCTTCAGTGTCTTGCTACACAAATTACTATTTCAACACCTTGTTTAACTTATCCACATGCTATTGTTACTTAACAGTAATGTATTAAGTGCATATAGTCCATTGATATTAGACCTATAATGGTCGAATAGAAAAAATAAATTATAAAGTTTTTCCGTTTGGAGGTTAGACGAAACAATAGAAGAGCTTTCAAAAACATATTATTTGATAAGTATAAAATTTTTTGTACGACCAATGGTTTCTGGTAAAAATGCTAAAAACCACCGCAGTGCGTGTTAGGGGTGGTTTTTGGGAGTAAAGCAACCACTTGGGACTTGGGAACTCCTTTGTTTTTGAAAGCTCTTCCATTGGTGTGTATAACCTCCAAACGGCAAAACTTTATAATTTCTTTTTTCTAATTTTGCTAATATGAATGGACTAATAGCAAAGAACATATAACACGTTATATGCTTTTTGGTTTCGATGTAGGTACCTCGATTTTCTGGTTGTATTTTAACCGAGTAAGCAGAAAATCGGCGCATGACAAGTCACAAAGATGACATCGCACCCTCAATGCAAAACCACCACAAGTCAAAAAATGCTAATTTTTAGTTAGATTGCTTAATATACTCCCAGGGCGATATTCTTTGTAATGTAAAACCAACGTATCTCTAACTCTGTGCATTCATTGGCTAGTGAAGGATAAGTTAGTTTAATCCTATATGAGTTGGTAGATGTTTTTAATGCAAAACCAACATAATACAAAATGTGTTAGTTTGGCATTGAGAAATCGCTGCATCTGTATGGTATTTCAATGTAAAACAATACATAATTCAAAATGTGTTAGTTTTGTATTGCGCTGTCGCGCCACAATTTTAAGTTGTTTTGACAGTTCTAGTTGATTATTGTGTTGTGTAACGTTGTTTGTGTACTTTGTTAATAGTGAGTACAATAAAAACAATGAATAGCCGTGGAAAATTAATGGTTGCACTAGCAAACCATCAACAGCTATTAAATACAGTAAGTAATATCTTATTTGATATTAGATAATGTATAAGAAAATACAGCAATTTAATGTAAATAACCTCACTTTACTAATTTTAGGCGGGAACTAAAAAGAAAAAGCCGGAAACTTTGGATAATAGTGTTGTAGAAGCAAGTTATGATGTAAGCAGCTACAATCATTAGGTTTTATTTAAATTTATATAATTTTTTGGTTTTGCTTCAGGTGGAGCAATTCGAGAATGCTAACACCCGTATTCATAGTCGTTCGCCAGCGACTCGCCGGAGTTTTGCCACGCCCTTTACGAGAATTAACATTGCATAGTCGCTCGCGCATGCAGCGCGTCGACAGCGCTCCGCCGAAAACCATAGTAACGCGCATCCTTGGTTTTACCGGCGAGCGACTATGCAAGGTTAATTCTCGTAAGGGGCGTGGCAAAACTCCGGCGTTTCGCCGGCGAGTCGCTGGCGAACGACTATGAATACGGGTGTAACAATTTTCCATCCGGTAGTACTGCTGAAGTTTCCAATAACACTGATGACGAGATGCTAAATCTTATCAGGCGTACATCCCATACTGAAGATGAAGAAAGTGAAGTAGAAGAAGAAGAGAAACGTTTTGATAACAGTAACCAGGACAAAGATTTTTCACCTGAAAGTGGTTCCGAATCAGAATCAGAGAATAGTGTTACGTCAGGAGGTTCTGCTACCAATAATGGTGTGGTGTATGAGGCAAATGAGCTATCCGGCAATAAAACAGAAATTTTGAAAAAATCAGAAAAAGAGTCAAGAAAACGAAAACGAAATGTAGATCAATGGAGCCGGAACATTAGAAAACGCAACAGAAATATTGGTATAGCTTATACGACACTTTAAAAAAACTAGTACCTAAGAAATCTTTGAAACCTGCTTGTAACGAACAGTGCCGCTTAAAATGTTCCTCTGCTTTCAATCTTGAAGAAAGAGAACAAATATTGAGAACCTTTTGGGCAATTGGCGACATTACAAGACAGCCCCAGTACGTTTCCGGCAATATAACTGAAATTACTCCAAAATATAGATATCCAAAACAAACTACAAATAGAGCTTTTAACCAAGCATACTATTTGCATTGCAAAACATTTTTTATGGCTACCTTGGACATAGGGGATACTATGATTCGTACAACGTTAAAAAAACGAGATGATAAAAATATAATTGATTCAGAAAAACGTGGAAAACAAGAATAAAAAAAGGTTAGGCCCTTCTTTGAAACAAGGAGTTAGAGCTCATATTGATTCCATTCCCAGAGTGGAATCGCATTATCTTCGGAACCAAACCTGAAGAAAATACTTTGAAGGAGATTTAAACCTGTCGACGTTATACCCTATGTATAAAGAAAAATCTGAAGAAGAAGGAAAACCTGTTGTGAAACAGTGTATCTATAATCAAATTTTTAACACTGAATATAATATAGGGTGGCATAAGCCGAAAAAGGACCAATGCAATACATGTGAAACATTTAAAAACTCCAGTGATGAAGAAAAACAAGTTCTATGTGAGGCTTACCATAAACACATTGAAGGTAAAGAATTCTCAAGAGAAGAAAATAGAAAAGATATTGAAGAAGCTACTATTAACGATGACAAAATTGTAGCCGTGTACGATCTACAAGCTGTGTTAATTTGCCCCTGTGGTGACGTGGCTGGGTTCTACTACAAAAGCAAGCTAGCTACGTATAATTTCAGCATTTTTAATATGGTTCCTAAGCAAGGTTATTGTTACGTGTGGAACGAAAGCTGTGATAGAAGAGGTGCAAATGAAATTAGTACGTGTGTATTGGATTTTTTGAAAAAAACTGTGAAGGGAAGGAAGACGTGGTGTTCTACTTAGATAATTGTGGAGGCCAAAACAAAAACAAATTTGTTGCGTCAATGTACATGTTTGCTGTTACTAATTTGAACGTAGTGAACATAACTCACAAATTTCTTACAGCAGGGCATACACAAAATGAAGGGGATAGTATGCATTCATGCATAGAGAGAGAAAAGAAAAGAGGCCCTATTTACGTGCCACCACAGTGGGTACCGGTTATTAAGTTAGCAAAAAAGAATAGTAAACCGTATGTAGAAAAAGAAATTGATACATCTGATATTCTAGATTTCAAACAGTTTTTATCAGAAATTGGTATTAATTACAATATAAATATTAAAAAAGAAGTGAATTGGAACAACATCAAGATACTGCATTTTAAGAAACAAACTCCCTTTTCGATGTATTATAAATGTGAATAAATGTGGTTATTTTTGAATAAAACAATAAAGTTTTGTATGTGTGGTGGATTATCTTCCATTTCTATAGAAATAATGCAACACTAAAACAACTAAAAAATTAATTAGTTAATTAATAATAGCACATCTCGAAATACATGTTTTTCTGATATCTCATTATAACACAACAGCAATATAGTTTTGGCGCCTATAGGGTCATAAAATATTTTCATAACGCAACAACTACTGTGTTAGAGCAATCTAAAGGTATTGGCAATTATTAAAATGCCATTATCTCAAAACGACAAATTTAGAGTTATGTTACTATTGCATTGAGGGTGCGACATATAAACGGTGGCAATATCTTTGAATGTGAATGGTCCTCATCGATACCGCAAGTAAAAGAGGCTAAAGATTATGAATGAAGGAGTGAAATTTGACACTTGCGTATTTCGTGACAGATGACAGCCCAGTGTTCGGAAAATATTTCCAAATATACGGTGTTCACTAGTCATGTGACTGAAACTTCTCACGCTTCGCTCCGCTATGTACACTAAATATGCAAAATATTTTATTGATAACCATACCTAGAGACCTATATCCACTTATTATATAGGTACTCTAACCATACCATATCCTGGACGTAGTGATGTAACAAAAAAACCGTTTTTTAGCGAAGCGGTGTGGTTTTTTTCAGAATTAAAGTGTAGTGAATATCAACAAGTATGATTCTTTGGAAAAACAAAAAACAATATTTCTAAATAAAAATAATATATTACATTTCATAGCCAAAGTGGATATAGAAATTATAACAACGCAGAGATTACTCGCTAACAGACATGGCTGACTCCTCAACTGACTCGGAGTCAGTATCCATGCAGTTTACGTCGCCGATGTCACTGTCTGATGAATAGTACAGTAAAATTATCGGAAAATACCCCGTCATCTTAAAAAAATGGCCGCGGCTATTCCTCTTGCCCAGTGATTTAGGGTCATTAGACAAGTGTAAAACCAAAAAGCCGTATCCCCACCCCCTGCCAAACAGCCACAATCTTGAAAACAATTGAATTTGTTTTTTCTGGCGATCCATTGGTCGCACAGAAAAAGTTATTGAACAAAAAATGTTGGAAATAAAATTCTATACATTTTTTATCAGTGCCGCGATACCGAGAAGTTGGTATTTCACACGGTAGAGGGCTTTCCAAAAATTCAGAATGTAAAAGTTGTAGTTCTTGAAATCTTTTAATAATGTGATTGATTTAAATAGTCTCCGAGTGACAGCCCTTCAAAGTCCGCGCAGCTTGGGAAATGCACGATATATTCCGGGCAGCGAAGTAACTATTTCTCTTTTGCGAGATAAAATCGTCACGTCACTCAAGTAGTTTCAATGTAAATAGGTTTTCAGAACCTACAGAAATTCTACACATTTTTGGTCATTGCCGCGATCCCGAGAAATTGGTATAGGTAAAAAAAAAAGAAAATTATGAGAACGGAATATACGAGCCCAGAATGATATCATTTGGCTTGGATCAGTAAAGCTCTTAAATTTGCTGGTGTAATAGTTATTATATCATACGATAATTGCCACAGGAATGACAAAATTGACAATAGCTTTACCACGTGATGACTGATTCGTCGATCAGATAGTAAACGTAATGCGAGTAGGCAGAAGGTATAAAATGTTACTTTTGTTTATTAAACATTTGTCTAGTCTGTGCTGTAGTCTTCTCGAACTTTAAAGAGTATGTAAAATCAAAATAAGTTTAAATTTTGTCGTTAGCTTACCTGCCGCTAACCATACCTACCAAAACGTGCCGCCAATTACAAAAATGAATAAAAAACAAAAAACGGTTTTTTATTCCATTTTTACATCACTATCTGGACGAACCCAAATTCATATATTATTATTGAATGGTACTTATACACAGACCTGCTATTTCATTGCTGTTGTTATTGAAAATTTCTGAAGGGCAAATTACCCCCAGTAAGATAGAAATCTAACCAAGTGTAGTTTGCCAACCAGAAAAATACTGTATGACGGGGCTGTTAAAAACTCGGTTGCTATCGATTTTATACCGGGTGTCCACTTTCAAACTGGAACATAGGGATTTAACATTGTTTTTAAGTTTTATGGATTCTCTCTTGGTTTGAGTAAACGTTTATAAAGTAAAAACAAATCGATTTGAGTATAGCTGTCAACTGATATTTAAAAAACATGAAAACTTTTCAATAGTAATATAACAAGGGCTTATAATTTTGCACACATCAAGAGTCGAGCGCTGTTTGTAATGAAAACTGTCCCGAGGGCAGTTTTCTAATGGCAACCAGCACTATGACTCTTGGCACGGGCAAGTATGTCGCCCGCGTTTATATTTTGAAAATTATTACACAAAACAATACGAGTTATGATTTAAAATTGATCTAATAATGCAAAAAAGCTCATTGGTCGATTAAAAAAGAATGCATAGCTCTCATTGGATCAGTCATGTGACAGATGTGTGTAATAATCACTTATAATACCATGAGTAGTCAAAGTTATGTCGACTATTTTTTGCGGTGGTGTCACGAATGTCCATTGCGCTTTGGTACGATTAGGACGAGTGCGCTAGCACGAGTCCTAATCCCAAGCGCAATGGACATGAGTAGTGATACCACCGCAAAAATAATCTACTTAACTTTGACTAAGAATGGTATTCGAGGGACTATTTAATGAACCAAACTACTTTTTCAAATTAGTTTTCAGTAAATCTACCAACAAACTACGCAATTTCTATAGTTACAGAACACTAATATTGACTTTTTCTAATAAAAATCACATTTGTTTAAAATAGTCACTTGAATACCTTCTAGGAAGATATATCCGCTGATATTTTTTTGATTGGTCAAGAAACGTCAGAATTCTGGATTTTCATTGGTCACTTTTTGACAGATGACAGGTGAATTGAATAGTCATTAATATTTATCAATGAAAATTGACAAACACAATAATTTTCTGTGTTCATTGATACCAAAACATTTTCGGTAGGTTGAATTGGAGAACAGGAATCCATAAAACTGTTAAAAACATTGTAAATCGATATGTTCCAGTTTGATAGTGAACACCCGGTATACAAATCACTTCAAAAGATCCTGAATGCATCAAATTTTTCCTTCAGTGGACTGTTTACTTCTTTTTCCACCACGTGAATACAGTTGTTGTAATGGTAGCTGGATGTGATTGTAACCCGGTTTTGTAATAAAATCTAACAATACCATGGTTAAAACCACGTCCAGTTAAACCAGTAATTGGGTGATACAGCGCTGTGATTGTAACACTGGAAAATACACTACACCCAGATTTGAGGTGCGTAACAACGGTATCCATATTTTCAAAATTTAAAAGCACATAGAGGTCCTATGTATACCATTGCTGAATTGAAGATTATACGTTGTTAGTGTAAAAATTCTGAAGAACAAATTACACCCCTGTGAGATAAAAATCTAACCAAGCATAATTTGCCAAGCAGAAAGTTACTTAAGACAGGGTTGCTCAAAACTCAAGCAACCAAGTAACTATTGATTGTGATATGATCGTACACACAAATCACTCCAATAGTTCCTGAATGTACCAAATTTTCACTTTTATGTACTCTTCACTTCTTCCATTTTTCAAATCATGTGCAAACGCTTGTTATAATGATTAAAACCAAGTCCAGTAATGTTCTTAACCCTAATTCCTGACACATAAGGTACTGCAACACACTGATAGACAAATTACACCCAGTGTTAAGGTGTACAACAACAGTTCGACATAATTTGTCTTACAGGATGTCACGTATGTACGTAATAAATATTCTAGTAGTAAGTTTGAATGTATTAATCCCTGATTGGTCTAGCTTTATGATACTGAATTACATAAAAGCTAGGCTATCAAAGACTACTGCAAACAATATTTGGTGATAGTGTGAATACTATTGGAAATTTAGGATGGTTTTGATTGGGTCGTGCTCTTATTAATAATACCAAAATCAAAAGCTGCCATACCAATTGTGCTGATGAATCACCAATATGTCAATCACTGATGAATTGAAAATCAAAGACGATATAAGTGACTAAAGCTACATATAACAGCAGTAGACACAAAATTAGTTGTGAAACACACTTATGCATAGAGGAAATTTAAGATGTGATGTATCAAATACACACATCACTCCAAAAGTTCCTTGTATGCACAAGATTATTTTTTTAGTCCACTGTCACATTTACATGTTTATATAACTAGAAATGAAAAGAAGCGAGAAGATTGAGCGGCACCCTGATGGATAAATTAAGACCAGTAATATTCGAAATACCTATATACTAAGTCTAATTCACCACACTGGAAACCTTCATACTTATAAGATTATTCACTAATAATGTTGTGCAATTTGAATTTGTCGGTATTGACGGACAAATTAAGACTAAGACTGTCCACTGTGGTAGATTATAAAACCAGTCAAATGTATTGTCCTATAATTCATTGAAAGATAGACGATACCCCCGGTATTCTAGGACAATTCATACAATACAGATGAAAAATAATAACTTACCAGACTTACAGTTGAACATCAATCACAGAATTGTGAAGATCTTGTGGTATCTGTTGCTATTTAAATGGTTTACTGCTGTGCTATTGGTTATGATCATTAATGGTGGGGGACCAATGAGGGCATATTGGTCGAGCTCCCCACCACAGTTTCTCAGAATTAAAATATATTAAAATATGTTTTGTTTTTTCTAAATCTAAGAATGTTTGTAATTTAAAAATATATAAACATTGCTATCTACATTTAGCTTAAATGCAGTAAAATATAAAAAACTGAATATGGCCGATGCGCTTTCAAAATGTTTGGCAGAAAACTACAATTAAAATAATCTATGATGTTCATTTGTCATCATGCCAAATCCAAATTGATGCTTAATTAAAATAGCGGAATAGATCTAAATACAGTCTCTGCCAAATGTCTACTTTATTTGTTCCTTTAAAACATGCTTCTTTTACAATCTACTTCTTATACAACGTACAAAAAATGCATCCTGTAAGCTGCATATTTTCTTTTATAACGTAGGTACTTCATTGTTAAAACATGCAACATCAGCAAAAGTCTCATACTTTTTGATTCGCAGAGTACACAACATTTTATTATCATATTTTATTTTTACAAGCTTTGCAAGTTTGTTTAAGAAATGCTCCACGTTTGTCAACGTTTCTGTTAAGTAGATACTGATATTTTTGTCTCTAAATAGGGGATAAACATAATGACAAGATTCCTAGAAAGCAACGAAAACACAGACGACATTTTGAATGCATCCTTAAAGATTGAAAGTTATCTACAACACTTTTTACTGAACACTTAAAACAGACACTCATCCTAGATTTTTATAAAGAAGTAATTAAGTACAGCCTACAATCATATTATGTTTCTGAATACTTGTGTAACGTATTTCTCTTATAACAGACATGGTCCTGGCTGGTTCGTTGTATGCGACCTGTACTGCATCTTTTCACTTTAAAAGCCTAAAGATGAAATATGCATTAAGAAGTGTTTGAATAACGTTTAATTACTAAAACTGAAAATTTTAGTTGCAAGTGAATATAAAATAAAAGTTGTAGCATTTAAAAGTATCTCAGTAGTAACATGGTGAATATTTTGTTTAATTTAACTGAGTCTTAATTTTTTTCGGTTAAGAGATTCTCGCTATCCATGTAGAATGTGCTGTTTTAGAGGCACTAGAAGTGAACTCCTAAAACTCTGTATAAAAAGTTTCCACAGAGTCTTGGGGTCAAAAAACAAGCCGATTTAGCCAAACTCATCTGTATCCAAAAGTTTTTATTAATAATTTGATCTGTTGTCCAAGTGAATGATGTTTAGTTGTTCTTTAAAAAATATATATTACTATGTTACTTTCATATCCATGTAGTAAGTTTCTTTTTAATATTGTTATTATTATTTTGGTACTTTGCATTTTATTGTTACTCATTGTATCAATCTTTTGTGGAATTTAAAACAGGAAATTAGTTTAAAAGAATAGTAGATTATGCAATGAGGGAGAGAAAAGCGTTATTTTGCTGAGCTGCAATTTGTGACTCACGGGTTTCGCCATCGAGTCACATAGCACTGAAGCAAAATATCAGTCTCTCCGAATTGCATATACTATTTTTATCACGTTGCAGGAAGATTTAAAACTACAAACCTGTTTTTTTTAAGTTATTTATTGACATTTTTAAATTTTAAAGTTGGTGGCACTGTAAGTCTATGCTAAATTCGAGGTTATCAGGTTAGGTTTTGAATCAGTTTTGACACAGACTGACGCAAAACCTAACCTGCTAACCTCGAATTTGACATAATTGTTATGTCAGTCATAAAGAGAACTTCCTAGGTAAACTTCTCTCCTCTAGGGAATAATTTATTATTTCTGTCACGATTTTGGTATTGTAAAAACCGCGTTTTTTCCCAGACGTGATAAATTAGTACCATGAGATAAAAAAAATGATTCTGAGCAGACATTGATATGTGTTATACGTTTGACAGTACTGAAGTAAATTGTCAGTCTATGTCAAATTCGAGATTTGCAGGTTAAGTTTTACGTCAGTCTGTGTCAAACAACAAACAAAACCTAACCTTTTAATCTCGAATTTGACATAGACTGACAATACACTTCAGTACTGCCAAACGTATAACACATATCAAGGCCTGTTCGGAATCATTTTTTTTTATCTCATGGTACATCAAGGTAGCGAAGCGCAGTATTATAACCTGAGTGCATATTAGATATTGAGCGCGAAGCGCGAATTATCTAACGCACGAAGGTTATAAGAGGATTCGCTACCGTGGTGTATATACTATTTTTTGCACTACCTAAACGGCTTAATACCTTAAACTCCCAAGAAGTTTCGAAAATATTTTAACTGCCAACCTGACAATACAACTTTTTAAAACGTCAAAATTAAAATAGTAACTGGTAACTTAGCAATTTATTAGTTACCACGGTAAAAATTGTTTATTATACTTTGTCTCCCAAGGTGGAGAAAAACAACTTCACTACCTAAAGATAAGCCACTAATGGTGCGTTCTGAAACTAGTAGTGCAAAAAGATAAAGTAGGTACGCGCCTATAAAAATTTTGAAGGTCAAAGAATTTAGGGTTTATGTTGACATTACCTGGATTCCTTTAAAAAAATATGTTGGTAAAATTTGTTTTAGTAACTTTTTAGAACTAAAAATTGGTGGGAAATTTAAAATCTGGCATTAAAAGAGTTTTGTTTTTAGGTAATCTTTCGTAAACTTCTTCTTCTGGCATGTTAGGCTGCACACTTCAGAATTGCTTTTTTTACATTTAATTTTAAAAGATTCCGTTTTTTACGCGTGTCCATTTTCAATAAACAAAAGCTGACAATTTAATTTTAAAAGTCAAAATGACACAAGTCATATACAGAAAAACCTGACGAAAATAAATTTTCTAATAGTTTAAAAAAAGCAGTTTTGCTAATTTTATCTTGACCTTGAAAATTTTTATAGGTAAATAACGTACTTTACCTATAATTTAATGACTTGTGCTAACTTGATATACCCAATTAAATTTAAAAATGTTTTAACTCTTACAATTTCTTTATGGTCTATTATCTTAATTATTATTATTAATTCCTTTAACAAAATACTATAGTTAATTTATCAGGGAGGTGATCCTTCATGCTGATAGTGGAGGTGTCTTAATTAGAAGCAATAAAGACTACTGCGTTTTATTGCTTCTAAATAGTTAATTTATAATTATTAGTTAATGCCATCTGATATGCAAATGATATAATAATTATGCAGCTGATGACCCAATAATGATTGGAATTTCTGCAATTAGGTTCAAGTTTAATCTCAGTGCAAATCTAACACCTACTTGAGTGCGGTAATATCCATTCCCAAAAGCTATTAACGATACTAAAATTAATTTGGTTAATACTCTAAAACAACACCGATGAAGATAAAAAGTTAAGCACATTTTGAGAAAAAAATTACTAAAATTCAATCCTATATACTATACCTAATCTCAAAACATTGAACCATTCTAGCATTGCTAAGGTCAACAGATTAAAACACTATTATCCATTTACTTCGCATCCGCACTGTCGAACTGAGAGTACGTTGGCACCACTGCTATTTTTCACATTTTAATAATTAAATTAATGTATAGTAATAAAAAACACATTATTTTGGAAGTATAGTCAAGATAATAGGTGTAGTAGTAGTAGTATTTGTGGGAAGACAGATGTCAAGCAAGTAGGCCTTTATAGGCCCTTTCTGCCAACCCCGTGAACAAGGTTTAGGTATTCAGAGTACCAGGTACCTTAGTCCTACTTAGAATTTTGCCGAGACTAAGGAGTTCCAAGGGATCTTTTACATGCTACACATCGTAGTAACATGGCACCCACGGCTTTACATCACTTCCGAATGATGGCATTCTGTAGAGGTTTTATCCAGAGTCAGTAGATATAGGAGAGTACCGCCACTTCCTCCATGTTTGTTCCTCTGTCATATGCCTCACTTTGAGGTTTGTAGTACAATTCCGTCAACGTGACATTTATTGGAAATCCTCAATTTTACTTAAAATTGGCAAGACTGTAAGTCTCTGTCAAATTCGAGGTTAGTAGGTTAAATTTTGTTTGTTATTTGACACAAACCCGACAGAAAACATATCCCGATAACCTCGAATTTGACATAGACTTACAGTCTTGCCAATTTCAAGTAAAATTTTAGACATAACTCAATATCAGTCATTGCTGATGGGAACAAAAATGGCGGCGATGGCGGCATTTTTACCGATCAAAGAATGACGGTACTCTCCTATATCTACTGGCTCTGGTTTTATCCGCATTTTTTATTTTTTAAAAACCTCACCGGAATTGGGGATCGAACTCTCCAGAAGGCTTTACCACTGATATATGGAGCCCGGCTACCCTAGGTGTAAGGTACCGCTATTAGTGATTTTTTATATCTGTCATTGTCGCACAATTTTCTCAAATTAGTGATAAAGACATAATCTAACAATAATTTGACTTTACAGCAGTACCACTACACCAAAAAGAAAATTTCCAAAAGCTAGTGTCTTCCCTATTGCTTTTGGTAAATTTATATTTGTTATCTTTATCTTACAATTTTCTCACGCTAGGAATTGAATGGCGGTACCTTATACTTAGTGTGTTGATCTAGCGACCTTAAGCGGGCTGTAAAAAACAGAACACATATTAGATGCTAGTAATCTCTAAGTTAATATTGGTAACAATTTTAAGATCCATTAATTTGACATTCACTTGTTAACCCGCCACTACTGATTTCTTGAAAGTTATAATTTTTTATTTTTATGATAATTTTTACAAATGTAAAGATATCGATTTCAATGTTGATACACTTGTTTACTATCAACTGCACTAAGCCAAACAAGACTTGACTGTAAGAGGCACTTTACCTACCTTTGAAAACCTCCTTTAGCTCTATACTTTGTTATCTGTTACATTTTTGTAAAATTTTAGATTACCATCCGAAAGAGAATTAAACGCGTAAAAATAAACTGCCCTTAGTTCATAATCGTAAAAGCAACTGTTTACCTTAAAATGCTTATCAAAGGTTTTTGGTTGTCATTAAGACAAGCAATTATCAAGTATCCATGATTACAAAAACAATGGATAGTGATTGTGATCTAGTAAACAACAATAATAAATCAATTAATGACATTATTGACCTACATTTTTTTTCTTTTGTGCTTACGATAATACTGCGACATAATTTCTCCATTGCTAAAATGTCCATTATCTCACGACATTTTCGTATACATAAAAGATTGTTTTTTTATGTTACCAACGTCATTAATTGATTTATTATTGTTGTTTACTAGATCACTATCCATTGTTTTTGTGATCATGGATACTTGGTAATTGCATGTCTTAATGACAACCAAAAACCTTTGATAAGCATTTTAAGGTAAACGGTTGCTTTTACGCTTATGAACTAAGAGCACTTTATTTTTACCCTTTTTAATCCTCTTTCGGACGATAACCTAAAATTTAAAAAATGTTACAGATAATAAAGTTAGAGGTAAAAGAAGTTCTCAAAGGTAGGTAAAGTGCCTCTTACAGTCAAGTTAAGTTTATGAAAATATTTGTATTAGTGCAGTACATAACGGTAAGCAAGTGTACCAGTATGGAAATCGATTTCTTTACATTTGTAAAAACTATCTTAAAAATTAAACTTTAAGGCCCTATAACTTCTTACTGAAGAGACTTTGTACTAAGGTATATTAGTTTTAATCGATTTATTATACCTTAAGGCATCTATGACTAATCGGTGCCCCATTATTTTTGGGACACCCTGTATATAATAATAATAATAATAATAATAATAATGCCGTTTATTGAACCAACCAAAGAAAATATAGCAACATAATTTACATCGTAACTGGGTAACAAGGTTCAAAGGGGCGAAGTTCAGACATGCTAAATTAATAGCAATCTGTTCTACCACTTAACCCCATAAAAAATGTGAAAATAAAAATAAAATTAGATTAAAATTAAAAAAATATATATAAAAATAAAGAAAGAAAAATAAGAAAATAAAAGAGAAGCAAGCAAGGACAATCGTTCAGTGGTTTAGTTTAGTTGAGAACTGCTGAAAAAAATCAAATAATACTCAAGCAAAAAAAACATTATTGTCTACCCATTAGGAAGCGACAGAGATGCAGTTTAAAATTAGATAATGATAAAGATTTAAATTTTTTAGGTAAACTATTATAAGAACTGGCAATATTATAACTAAATGATCGTTTATACAGTTGAGACTTGTGCAATGAAATAGCAATTAGATTTTTATTTCTAAGATCAAATGAATAACTAGTAGAAGTAAACTTAATTTTATTAAAAAGGTATGGAGGAGTTTCAGTAGTAATAATTTTGTGAAATAAACATAAATCATGTAGAGTTCTTCTGTTGTTCATGTTAAGCCATTTTACCTCACTTATCTTGGAAGAAACAGATTCATATTTTCTAATGCCAAAAATTAGCCTTAAACATGAATTTTGAATTCTTTGGATCCTTTTAGAATCTATACTATCAAGGCAGGGTCCATACACAGAATCGCAGTAATTAAATTGCGATAGAACCAATGAGTCACAAAGTAATATTTAAATTTTTCGATTTAAACAATGTCTGTAGCTATATATCAGTTTCAAGTTAGAAAATGCTTTTTTAATAGTACTTGCGATGTGATCTCTAAATGATAATTTTGAATCAATAAATAATCCGAGATTCTTAGCGCATTTAGAAATTTTGATATTAACATCTTTAACTTTAATGGAAATTCTGTCTTCATATGTTTCCCTTATTTTATTTTTACCAAAAAGTAAAACTACAGTTTTATTTGCATTAATTTTTAAATTATGTGCCTCCGAAGTTTTGATTAAAGTATCTATATCTGAACAGACTAACCGAATAGCAGCATCTACATCGTTCGGGAAGAAACTATACAATAATTGTGTATCATCTGCATATATATTATATTTGCAATATCTCAGAGCCTTAAAAAAACAACACGAATATATTGAATACAAAAGAGGACCAAGAACTGAGCCTTGTGGAACACCAGCAAGTACAGCACATGGAGTAGAGTATTTTTTAATTAAAATAACTTTCTGAGATCTGTTACTTAAATAATTTTTAATAAGAGAAGTAGCATTATTGCTAAAACCAATAAAGTGTAATAGAGCAATCAAAGTAGTGTGGTTAATCGTATCAAATGCCTTAGAGTAGTCCAGAAGCACAACTACCGATAACTTATTGGCATCGATAGCAGATAGAATATCATCAGTAATATTTAAAAGCGTAGTTGTGCAACTGTAACCAGCCCTAAAACCAGATTGAGTATGTGGTAAAATGTCATGTAGATTAAGATGTTGGTTAATTTGTTGAACTAAAATTTTCTCAAAAATCTTCGAAAATACCGGCAAGATGCTGATAGGGCGGAGGTCTTTAAAATCCTTAGGTTGACTAATTTTTGGAAGCGGAATGACGTTGGCACATTTCCATGTATCTGGACAAACGTTATTTATTAAACAGAAATTAATTATATGGGTAATAAATGGCAACAGAAAAGGACAACACATTTCTATCATACCAATACTAATACCATCACAGCCAGTAGCTTTAGTTAATAGTAGTAATAACCTTTAACACGTCAATTTCCGATATTTCGAAAAAATCCATTTTAACGTTAAAATTTTTTATAAGATTATTTATATAATAATTTACTAAGTCTAAATTACAATCACCAGAATTGTTACTTATGTCAACAAAGGTAGAATTAATTAAATTGACATCTTGTAGATGTAAAGGAATATCAGTAGCTCTGCGACCTCCGTATATTCCAATATTGTTTAGTTCCTTCCATATAGTTCTAGAACCCTTATTGCGAATATGATGTTCAAGGTATGCTTTTTTCTCTCGTCTTACTGCAAACGTAGTATAATTTCGCAATAATTTATAATACTCCCAGTGCACGCGGTTCTTTGTGCGTTTGAATTTTCTTAGTGCTTTGTCACGAAGAGATATCATAAATTTAAGATTATCTGTCAACCAAGGCGTGCGGGGTTTTGTAATTTTCACCGTTTTTAAACAGGTATGCTTATTAAATATCTGCAAGATGTTCTCATTAAGAAACTGTAACTTCTCATTAATTTCAGAAATTTCATAGGTGTTATTCCAATCTAGAGATTTTAGATCTTTACAGAAATGCATGTAACTAAAATTGGAAAAGTCGCGATAAGTATACAGAAAAGGAGTGCTACTTTCAGCGGCCAAAGGATAGTCGCAGTATACAAGGCGATGATCTGAAATGTGATGCATATCAATATTGCCCCTGCATTCGAAATACTCTTGTCATTATGTACAATAATAAGGTCTATTAAAGTAGAACTGTTGCTTGTAATTCGTGTTGGTTCTGAAATAATCTGCTTAAATCCAAATGCTTCAAGCATAGAATTAAACTGAATGCAGTGAACATCAATGAATTTAAGCAAATCTACATTAAAATCACCGATACAGAGTAGACGTCTGCAGTAGGCAATAAAGCAGTAAACGAATTTTCAAACGCACTCAGAAATTCAACACAATTACACTCCTGTCGTCTGTATATGGTACCAATAATTAAACTAGCTTTTTTTGTTTTAACTTTTATCCATAGCTGTTCGATAGCGACGCTATTGTTATCAACGTGTGAAACAGTGAACTCCAAGCCCTTTCTAATATACATACCAATTCCTCCACCCCAAGTGTTCGTCATTCTATCATTCCTTATGAAATAAAAACCCGGGATCTCAACTAAATTATCAGCGATGTTCTGCGATAACCACGTTTCCGTGACACCCACCACATCATAATGAGTAGACAAAACGTGATCCTTGAAATCAGAGAAGCTACCTAAAAGTGAACGAACATTTAAATGGCAAATTTTTAAACAATTATACATAATTTATAAGAAAGTAAATAATATACATTTTTAATAAATGACATCATACAAATGCAATCAATTCAAAATGAATATACATTAAAAATAAATTCATATATAAATAAACAGTAAATAGTAAATAACCGCAATAGTTTTTACTTCAAAATTTGAAGGTCCGCAAAACTGTAAATCGGAATGACCGCAGTTCCATCCTTTTTACGCAGATAAATTTGACCGTAATGGGTCCACAGATATTTGTAGTTTAATTTCTTTTTGATATTTAATGCTCCAGAAATAACTTTTTGTTTACACTGGTTAATGATTCTCGCACATAAATATTTCCTGTAGCAACCATTTCAATATCTGATACAGATACGGTTCTCTTGATCTTAAATTTACGTAAGAATTCGTCCCTCTCACCTCTTCTTACAAATTTTACGACAATATGTGGATGATTATTACCAAATTTTCTCAGCCTATGAATTGCATCTATCATATCTTCTTTAACAGAGAAATGCACACATGCTGCAATTAATTTTAAAATCTCCATTGCATTTTCATGGGAAGCCATAGGAACGCCTGCAATTTCTAAGGTGTTGCGTCTCGAATATTGTTCTGCTTTGTGTAGTTCAGTGATAGTATCATCTAACTTTTTCTGCAGTGTAGCTTTATCCATCTGTAGAATTTCGATGTGTGTTGCACATTGATTGATTTTTGCATCAAATTTAGATAACGTACGGTTGATATCAGCAATATCCTCTTGACAGGCTGCCATGGCAGTAGTTAAATGTTTTTGCTCACCAAGTAACATATTTTGAGATTCCACAATTGTTTTTAATTGTTGCAGTATGTTATCATACAGTTCTTGCTCTCCACTAACGTTGTCCCCACCGGCGGAAGTATTGGTGCGAGTGTTGACCATTTTGCCGAAGAAATCGACTCCTTTTAAATTTATTAAGGCACACTGAATACTTTATCTTGACTAAAATATCTTGCAGTACACTAGACCAGTAAATGTTTGTAAATATAGCACAAAACTGTACAATAACTGCCCACCATTCCTTTAAAACAGCACAATTTTAGGAGCCGAAATATGCCGTGCGTTTACTCTGACGCCATATCTCTTTGCGAATCGAATGTGTTCATATATTTAAATGTTAAATCTTAATGTGACTGCATATACTCATCATTAGTTCTTTTTTTAAAAATGTATGTATAGTGTGGGTTAAGTGGCAGAACAGAAGGTTTGCCCTCGCAAACCTTTCTGAACTTCGCCCTTTTGGGTATCGTATTTTTTACTTGTTTTATTTCTTGTGATATCATATCCAAATAAAGACGTTATTATTATTATTATTATTATAGCTACACAACAATATCAAACAGTAAGTAATTCTTTAATAATAAATTCCCCTTGTAAGTCTTTATTTTCTTTTAGTGCTTACCCAAATATCTAAACTGACCCACCTTTAACTCAAACCTATCAATGTCCTAGATGTCAACCAATCTGCTCCACTCCTCTTACTACCACAACCGCTTCAGTTTCCAAACACAGCAAACAGCTCCAATGACAGACAAGATGTCTAAACTGACCAGAATCAAGGACACAAACTCCCACACAGCATGGGACCAAATACACCTTAGCTGCAGCCACTCAACTCCAACTCTGCATCCTCCAAATACCTCAAACTTGCTTCCTCTGCCAATGGTCCTTGGAATTCTTTCCAAATCAATTGATATACAATGTTAAATGCAATTCTTCAACAAACTTCACTTAGTACTTTTCTCTATTTATTCTCCTTTGTAGATTAGTTCTGCTCCCAGTTTAGTTTTTTGTACCACATACTTGCAAGTTGCATTAGTTTTATATCTGTTCTTCTTCTTCAATTAAATTTAATTTTCATATCACCACGTAAATTTAGTCTTACAAATAACCCTTCTTAATCTCCAAACATATTAATTTTAAAATAAGGTTTATTTTATACTTTTCTATTACACCAAACTGATTACAGTCACATTTTTCAAATTTGTTATCTTAATAATCAAAACAAAACGTTCTTAACGATATCATTTGCTACTTTTAACACTCTATATCCTTATTTTCGATTTCTACCTACTATTTATAATAATTTATTTCGATTAAATATTTGTCATTACCTTCAAACCTTGTTTTTTAAATATTAGATTAAATTTGAATCCATCTGTTTTTCAATTAGCCATATTTTATTCAATTATAAATTCTTTTTTCTTTTCTAATTGCGTACTAATTATTCATACCCCAATTCATATTTAAATTAACCCTGCTTATATTTAACTATTGTAATCCCCTAATCATATTTTAAAATTGATTTGTATACCCTGTACTGTTTGAGGCTCTCGCCGTTACTCGAATTATTCTCCTTAGCATGGAATTTCGGCTTAGACCGCGTAGTATTTGTAGATGAACACCCAGCATTCTCTGGCTTAATGTGCCTTGCACCTTGTGAAGTCGAGCAAAAACCCGCGCGATGGCCATGCTCTTTGGTGGCTCATGTTGTTTGAGTATCTTGAGAACGAGGATACTTAGGCAGATTTGGCCGTTTTGCTGTTTGTGCATCCATATTCACTAACGTTTCGCAAGACCTTGCAGCTTGCATCATCAGAGTGAAAGTCGCACTAAGAACCGAAGGTCGGTGTGGAGGTATTTATAGTCCTCTGTGCCAGGCGCGCGGAGTGGCGTAACGCTGGTTGGTCATCCGAGTGCAACGTAATCCGCGGGGCGTGGCCGTATGACGCACAGTGGTTGTAATGCTTTAGATCGTGTATCACAGGGGTCCACATTTTACTAAGCTTAAAGCCATCTTCCCTGTTGATATTATTTGGATGTTTTTCTATTTCTATGGCTTCACGTATCACTCGCGGGAAGTAATGAGGTATTATGGCAAGTACTCTAGCATGCTCAAATTCTAGAATGTGCCCATTTGTAAGTGTATGCTCAGCTACGGCTGATTTTGTGATGCGTTTGTGTTTGCAATCGCCTTTGTGTTCTTGGAGTCTTAGATCAACGGAACGACCAGTCTGTCCAATGTAACTCGAGCCGCAAGAACAAGGAATGCGATATACGCCAGCGGTTTTTAAAAACTTGGAATCTTGTCTTTTACCGATCTGAAGCCGTTACCCAAAGTTTCCTTGCTCGTGAACACAGTTTTGATGTTGCATCGTTGCAGGACACATCCTATCTTATCAGTCGAGCCTTTAACGTAAGGTAGAAATGCTAAGCCTTCCAGAGGTGGAGATTCTTCTTTAGCCTTTTTTGTCATAGTCTTGTCTAGAGCTTTTCGTATGGAGGTAGTTGTGTATCCGTTCCTTTGTAAAGAGTCAAACAGATGTAGCTTTTCTCTCTCTAGATTTTCCTCGTCTGAGATACGAACGGCTCTTGTCGCCAGAGTCTGGAGAACTGTTGCTTTTTGCATTGGATGATGGTGTGAGTCAGCATTTAGATATCTGTCCGTGTGTGTTTTCTTTCTATAGACTGCATGTCCTAAACTGCCATCTGATTTACGTTTAACCATGACGTCTAGAAACGGAATACTGCAATTTTCCTCTACTTCCATTGTGAATTGTATGTTGGGATGTACAGAATTCAGGTGTTTTAGAAACAGATTCAATGTCTGGCGTCCATGTGACCAGATGACAAAGGTATCATCTACATATCTCAACCAGCAAGTCGGTTTTAGCTGAGCTTGTTTGAGAGCCTTGGTTTCAAAAGCATCCATGTAGATATTAGCGATAACAGGCGATAGCGGTGAACCCATGGCCGCTCCTTCGACTTGTTCGTATATTTTATTGTTCCAACTGAAGTAAGTGTTTTTCAAGCAAATTTCGACAAGTTCAACTTGGTCTGTAGGCAAGAGATCTTTGAGCATTACTAACACCTCATCAACCGGCACTTTCGTGAAGAGTGATACTACGTCGAAACTGACTAAGAGATCATCCTTGTTTAACTTTATGTTCTTTAGTTTCTGGACAAAATCTGCTGAATCCTTGACAAAGGAGTCTGTTTTACCAGTTAGAGGCTGTAGTATACTGGTTAAATGTCTTGCCAAAGCATGTGTAGGAGAATTGATCGCGCTGACAATTGGTCTTAACGGAACGCCCTCCTTATGTATCTTAGGTAGGCCATACATGCGAGGAGTTATTGCATTTCTAGGAATCAACCGGTGCTTTAAGGTGGGGTCGATACTATTGTAGCATTTTATGGCAGAGGTTATCTTTGTTTTGAGAGAGGTAGTGGGATTGCGGTTTAGACTTTTGTAAGTTGTATCAGATAGTAAGACTTCCATCTTCGCATTATAATCTTCAGTGTTCATTACCACAGTAGCATTTCCTTTGTCAGCTTTGAGAACGACAATGTCTTTGTTCTTTTTTAATGCTTTAGCTGCCTCTCTCTCTGCTTTACTGATGTTGGAGCGGGGCGGTTTTGCTCTTCTCAAAATACAAGACACATCCTGTCGGATAATTTCTGCATTTTTTCTGGGAAGTTTTTGGATTGCTGCTTCCACTCCACATATTATCTCCTCCACAGGTATTTGCTTAGGGGCTACGGCGAAGTTAAAACCTTTCTTTAGTAAGGATGTGGTCTGTTTATCCAGTTGTATGTTGCTCAAGTTTACGATTACTTTGTCCGTAGCCAATTGTTTCGAAGACTGCTTAGGCGCTAGCTTATCATATTTGGCAGATTGTTTAGCTGTTGCTTGTTCCAGTGTATTGTGTGCTTGTCTCGTAGTGATAGCGTCGATTTTCTCCCACAATGTTGGCTCCAGCGTGTATACCCTGTTTATATCATTACATAATTCTCAAATTTAAAATAAGAAAATTATTCATTATTTTTTTATTTTTAAATTTTCTTTTTAACATGAACAAGCAGTAATAACTGTTAACTTTTTAAAATAGCTTAATAACAATTAAAATTAATTATTCAAAATAAAACATTTATAAATCTATTTACCAGTGACAACTTTTAAAACATGTGTTACTCCATTTGTACTGTATATGGATATATCATTGTTATATGAAACCTTCTTCTTATTTTATTGTTCTTTTCATTTATTAGTTCATAGGTGTTGTTATCATTATAACGGGTGTTCATAAACAGTCGTCATCCCAGTAGGTTTTGACTTCAAAAACGTATGTCTATTAAAATTGAGAAAAAATGCACTATGACAGTACTCAATGACGTTTCATTGTGTTGCACGAATTAATCAAAGATATAACATTTTGTTTTTCAGAGTAACGGGGATGACGATTGTTTATGAACACCCGTTAGTATATTATTATATGAGCGATTATGACAGCCACTATTCACGAAGATTACATTTAAGCCACAAGCCGAAGGCGCGTGGCGCTAGTCATCTAAGTGAATAATGGCCATAATCGCGAACCTAATACGATATTTTATCTACTCCTATGCAATAGGAGTTTTGTGTTCCTATTTCCGAATTATGACATTTCTGACAGCTAACTTCAAAAGTCATTTAATAATAAGAATAAATTTTGTGACTGCTACAACCTATTGAATAATGAAAATAAAATTTTCTGACTGGTTGCAACTTGCAAACTATTGAATTATGAAAATAGAATTTTATAATTGGTTACAAACCGTGAATTATGAATTATAATTCATAACCATTGTACAGTAGGAGTAGATAAAATATTTTATGAATTTTATAAGGTCCTTTATATGCCCATAAAAGTTTAGCACATATTTTCTCTTACCTATTTGCTACTCTAAGTTTTTTTTAAAATTACTAAGTCTCCTATTTTAAATTGCACACGTTTTAATATTTTCCTATTCTGCTTCTTCTCGTATCGATCTTGAATTTCTTTAATCTTTTTCTTGTTCTTTCTAACTACTGTATTATTTCAATATTACCCTGTTCTTTTCTCCAAGGTCTAGCTGGTATTACTTATTTACATAAAGTAACTTGACTAATCTCCGTTGCTGTATTCGGAACATTATTTATAAAACTTACAACTTCAGGCAAACATTGCACCCATTTATTATGATTTTTATGTGTTAAAATTTATAAATATTTGATTACTTCTTTAATGTATCTTTCTGCAATATTACTTTGTGGATGTCCAATACTAAAAAAACAAATCTTTATTCCTTTTCTTTATAAATTATTAATTTTCTTGCATTTCTAAAATAAGTTGCATTGTCGTCCAATATCCTTCTCGGTTTATCTACTTGTTGAAAATTGTCAATTGATTTGATAACATGATTTGTGTTACTGCTTTTTGTTGGATATAATTTTATAAATTTAGAAAACGCATCTACCATAATTAGAACATGTTTGTAACCATACTGTCCTGTAAATAAATTTCCTATGTAATCACTAGCTACCAGTTCCATCGGATCATTTACTCTAATACTTTTCACAATATTCTGATTTTAAAATTTATTTCCTTTGCAAACTGACAAATTTGGAAAGTTTTTATTAATTGTTTAATTAATTTGATATAATTTTTCATATAAAAACATTCACGAAACATTAATCAAGTTTTTTTAGTCTCACAATGTCCAAATATTGTATAAATTTTCTCAACAACTTCCAACATGTTTTCCCTACTTAAAAGCATCAATTCTTTATTTTCAATAACTTTTACCAAGTTCTCTTTAATTCGATAACCTTCCGTACGAAGTACAAACTTTTCTTTAAAATCGGATGTTTTAGTAATAATACTTCATAAAACCTCTGTTTGATAGTATTCAATGCTTTTTCTCGTTCTTTGTTCCAAATCCATTTAACATCCTTGCTTAATAATTGTACCAAAGGCTACGTCAACTCTGAGTAATTATTAATAAACCTTTTATAATAATTAAAAACACCTAATAAACCTCTTAACTTTTTTTAATTCTTCGGACTAGGTAAGTTCTTAATTTCTTCAAAACGTTCCTCATTTATTGTAACACCATTCTTACTTATTTCATATCCTAAATATGTTACAGTCTCCTGCATAAATTCGCATTTCGATAGATTCAATTTTAACCCATTTTTATTTAATGTTTGTATTACAATTACCAAATGTTTTAAATGTTGTTCCTCGTTTTCAGAAATGTAATCAATATAATGCACACAAAAATGGTTTAAAATCTTCTGCATTGTACTCACAAGTGCAGCACATGATATAGAAAGACCAAATGGTAGCACTTTAAACTGAAAAATCTCCCCATCATTATTGAAACCTGTATACTTTCTTGACTCTTCATGCAATGGAATAAGCCAAAACGAATTCTTTAAATCTAACTTTGTTAGTATTTTCTTGTCCCATATTCTACTTAACAAACCATCAATCGTTTGTGGAGATTCATGTTTTGGCTTTGTAATCTGATTAATTCTGCGTGCATCAAGACATAAACAAAGTGAACTATCACGTTTCTTAACCACTACTAATGGAATAATAAAATTACTTTTTGAATATTCAATTACTCCATCCTTCACCATTTTCTGTATTTCATTCTTAACTTGTGCTTTTAATGCAAAAGGAATTGGATACGACTTACTACTAAAACTCTGTGATTTGTTACCTTGCAACCTGTGAATGTATTTCTCTGCTTGACCTACTTTTTCATTAATAATCTCTTTACTTCTGTTAATTATTTCTAATATTCTGCCCTTAAAATGTGGATTTTTCTTACCTAATTTCAAACCATTCAACAATACCCCTCTATCAGTATAATTATTATCTTTTATATCCAATATTGTATTACTATTAATTATTATACCTTCATTCCATTCTATCGCGTCTCCAGTGCACTTGACTTGACCACACTTATTTTCTTGGCAGCCTCTTTTGGATTCTGTCCAAGATTTAATGAACCCCTTTATATGAATGCATTTATGCTCCCCATCTATTTTTATTCCCAATTGTTGAATCACGTCGATCCCCAATACAATATCTACATTCAGAGCACCTACTACGAACAATCTAACAACACTTTCCCATTTATTATTAATTATTTTAATATTTAACATTCTGTTGGTAGTTGAAATTTTTCTTTTGGTTGCAGGTAACAAATCTATCTTATTAACTTTAATTATGTTTTTATGTAAGACATGTAAATGTTTTAAAATTATTTCCTCTTTTATTAATGAAGCCATTGCACCACTATCTATTAATGCTAGATATTCACAATTCTTTAAGTAGACTTTTATGAATGGTAATGATGAAATTTGATTTTCTTCCTCCTCTTCTTCTAGTAAAAATTTTCCATTATTTTCAAAAGGAGTGGTAAAATTTGTGAAGTTCTTAACTAAATTAATTAAAATTGAAGCTTTTTTTATCTGAGGGCCCTTCAAAAACCTCAGCTACTTCTATCCGATTTTCCTGCATTGGTCTTCCTCTGTTGTATTCTTGCTTATACACAGTATTTATGTATTGTCTCTGAGGATACTTATTCTTGTTTTCCTCTTGGTTTGTCTTCTCATTATTCTTTTCATGGATCATTGCATGATACCTTTTACGCTCATTATTATTATAATATCTGTCATTATAATTTCTTTCATAATTATTATAAATCCTATTCATGTTATTTCCATTATATTGATTGTTCCTCCATCTATTAAAATTGCTATTGTAATTATTCGAGTTAAAATTGTAGCTCCTGCTGATTTTCCAATTGTACGAGTACTTTATTAACATCTTCTCTCAACTGGTTCAACTATTCTTCCATATTCTTCTTACTTTCCTGTGCTAGCTTCTCTGCATTTTTTTTGCTCTTGCAGCTTCTCTAGAGTGTTTTGAATAGATATTTGCAATCTGTTTTCTCTTTCTTCTGCGTCCTTCTGTATTGAAACCTACAATCTGGTTTCTCTTTCTGCTGCATCTTTCTCTTGTAAATCTTTCTGGATTGACAATTACAAATCCTTCTTATTTTGTGCCATAAATTCCATTAACTGTTCAAAATGTCCCTTTGTTATTGTTTGTTCTTCCTTTACTCTTACCTGATCTCCTTGCACACCTACCTCTTGCTGTTCTTCCATTTTTACCTCAGCACCACTTGCTACTACTTCCATTTCTTCCTGTTTCTCCTCTTTTTCCTCTTCTGTCGTTTTGCTTTTCCGTGTAATTCTTTTATCAGCCATTTTATTTAAATTTCAACTTAATACATATTTACCGTTATTAGGACTTTTTATCAAAAATATGAATCTATTTATTGTATCCTACAATTATTGACCATTAAACTGCTTACCACCGTTATTTAATTATTAATGCTTGTCTTGTATAATTGTTTTTTAAATTGAAGTATTAAATTTGAGTTTTCAGCGATATTTTAACCTTTTTCAAATAGTACCAAGTTTCTTTACAGTTGTATCTCTCGAATAATTCCTATTCAAGTTGATTTTTACTAACCCCACATTGGATCAACATAATATAAAGATACAACGTGACTTATTCCTTTAAAATGTCTAACAATCACAGTTTGCCCTACGTTTTTGGGCTGCCATAAATATGAACTGATTCGGGCTCTTACTTTGTGTTACCTATTAGTATATGTCTATAAATGATATTTTTATCACTTTAAATTAACCTGTTTATATTATTAGAATATTAATAGTTATTCTTTTTGGTAGCTCCTGAAAATCAGGGGTAGATTCATTTTATTTAGATTGCTTATTCTGAAATTTTATGTTCTGATTTTAATTTTATTGCAAGTCAAAAATAAATTCTGTCAAATGATATGTCAAACAAATTTGAAAATTTAATGACAAATACCAGATAGTTACATTCGCCACATAACAATATCAAACAGTAAAAGTAATTCCTTAATAATTAATTCACCTTTTTTAGTCTTTATTTTCTTTCAGTGCTTACCTAATACCTAAAATCACTCACCTTTAACTCGAACTTATCAATGTCCCAGATGTTAACCAACTTGCTCTACTCCGTCAACGACCACAACTGCTCCTGTCAACAAACACAGCAAAAGCCTCCAATATGTCAAAATTGCCTAGAATCAGGAACAGAAGCTCCCACACAGCATGGACCCAAAACAGACCCCAGTTGTAGTCACTCAACTCCAACATCGCATCCAAAGACACTCCTCCAAATTACTCTACTGACCAGTACCAAGAACCAACGGTTTCTCCCTCACAACTCTCCTTTCGTACTAACAGCTCGATGCAATCTAAATCAATTGATATACAATGTAAAATGTAATCATATAAAGGCCCCCATTGGAGAGGGGCGATGCCCCGAAGGCCCCTTTGGAGAGAGGCGGAGCCCCCCGCGGGCCCCTTTGGAGAGGGGCGGAGCCCCGAGGGCCACCTTGAAGAGGGGTGCAGCCCCGGGGCCCCCTTTGGAGAGTGGCGATGCCCCAAAAGAATCATTGGAGAGGGGCGGAGCCCCGCGGGCCCCTTTGGAGAAGGGCGCACCCCAGGGGTCTCCTGGGAGAGAAGGGACGGAGCCCTGAGAGCCCCTTGGAGAGGGGTGGAGCTCAGGGGCCCCCTTGGAGAGGGACAGAGGCCCAAAGGCCCCCTAGAAGAGGGGCGGGGTCCCGTGAGCCTCCTTGGAGAGGGGCGGAGCCCCGGGGTCCCCTTAGACAAGGGCAGAGCCCCGAAGGCCATTTTGGAGGGGGGAGGTGTCCCGAGGGCCCCCTTGGAGAAGGTCAGGGCGCTCTTGGAAAAGGTCAGAGCCCCGAGGGCCCCTTGGAGAGGGGCGGCGCCCTGAGGGCCCTATTGGAGAGGGGCGAAGTACCGAAGGCCCCTTTGGAGAGGGGAGGTGCCCCGAGGACCCCCTTGGAGAGGGGCGAAGCCCCGAGGTCCCCTTGGAGTGGTGCGGAGCCCCGAGGGCCCCCATTGGAGAGGGGCGGAGCGTTATTTGAGCGGAATTTTGATTAAATCCATGCGATTTTAGAAAAGGACTTACCAATTCGCGTTTTTTTTTGAAAATTATGAGCAAAGCTTTAAACTACTCAGTGGTGACACATAAAATGTGCTAAGCAGCCCATACAAAAATACATCAGGATAGACCGCGCAATAGCTCGCGCAGCCCCGTTTATTCTTCAATAAACTTAACTTAGTATTTTCTCTATTTATTCTCCTTTGTAGATTGGTCATGCTTTTAGTTTAGTTTTTTACCATATACTTGCTATCTTTCTCCATTTTATATCTCATCTTCTTGAATTAAATTCCATTTCTATTTCACCACGCAAATTTAGTTTTAATATCAACTCTTTTTAATTTCCAAACATTTTCCTTTAAAATAAGGTTTATTTCATACTTTTAAATTACACCAAATTAATTACAGCTTTACATTTTTCAAAATGTATTATCTTAATAATCAAAACAACGCTATCATATGTTCTCCTTCGAACACACTATATCTTTATTTTTTTATTTCCACCTACTATGTGCAATAATCTATTTCGATTAAGTATTTGTCATTACCTTCAAGTTTCATATTTAGATATTACATTATATTCGAATCCATCTGTTTCTCAACTAGCCATATTTTATTCAATTATAAATTCTATTTTCTTTTCTAATTACATACCGTAAAATGGGGTGAATAGGGTCAGTGGGGTGAATAGGGTTGAAACTTCACTCTAAATTTAAAAAGAGTGTAAAATTCTGCAGGGTGACTTTGAACAAAAACCGGCTCCACTGTTTGAAAACTGGGGGTTACGTGCAGACTTAGTAGGTAATTTACATATGTAAGTTTAGCAATACCGCTGTAGTGTAACATAATTTACAAAGTTGCAAAATCTGTTAAAAACCACGCCCCAAAAACTTTATCGCCTGAAACCACCCCAATTCGAATTTGAACCAGGTAATTACATTTTTAGACCAATCAAACATTAGTACAACTTATGTTATAATGAAATTGCAATTAATTAATTCCTTTATTTTTTAGAAGCCAATGTTGGTGCCAGACACCTGTTGTTAGCAAAGTGGGGGTGAATAGAGTCAGCAAATTTTAACATGCCTAAGAAATATAAACCAGATCCTCATGGAAAACGCTTATCAAATGACTTATTAGACAATATCAATGTCCCCAATCAGTCAAAAGTTATTAAATTTGGAAAATTATTTGAAAATGTTTTTCCTGTAATAGAAACCGATGTTAATAAAGGTGATTAGTTGCTGGTAGGTTATGCTTTGGAAACAACATCAGTAATTCATTTTGAAACAATAAAAAAGCCGACCTGCGATTAATTAATCAAATTAAGCAATGGTAGTAAAAATCGCAGATCAACCCCCCTACAGTTTATACACCACGGCAGCTCTGAAAACTCTTTACTCACCGCGATGGCCCTAACTAACTCAAATTTCGGAGGCCTTGGATCGTAGGTTCAAATCACCAGATGTGTACCCTGGAATGTCTTCAAAAAAAGAAGAAAAGGAAATGGGCCCCAGAAATCAAAATATTTCAAATAATAAGAGAAAATAAACTGCAAGTGACTAACGTTTAAATAATAGATAATAAAAAGCCTTGAAGTGTCAGTAATAAATTATCAGGATAATTAAAATGCAAATAATGTGATAACAAAGTTGTGTACGTTAACTGAAGGTTGCGACACGCATAAAATTAAAAACTTCTTTCGGGTTATTTTAATAACTTTAACAACAAATTATTCGTGGAATAAGCTTATCACAGTCATTTAATAAAACCTTCTGTTAGGCCATTGAAGATAAAGAAAGCGTGACTGTACCTTTTACAGAGGGTCGAAATACATCAAAATAGCAACTTTAAATACTGAGCATAATTAACTATAAGCATAAAAATTCAAATGTAAAAAACAAGAGCATGTATGAAATTGAACATTACATGTTAATAATTGCGGAACGAGTGAATTTAAGTTCCAAATAACTACGGGTTTAAAATGTATAAATGTAAAATCCAGGTATTGAAGATAATTTGAGATTTAATCCCGGAGTAGCACTAACTAACCTCGAAACATAAGCTGGACGTGAACGGCACATAATGGACGAAGTCGCCGTGGATGCAAATTATAGCAAAGGCACCCTTGAACAGCAGCAACTAAGCAGAGCGCCAGCAGGTGTCGAAAATGCGATAAGGCTAGCGGCTTGGCCTCCGAGAAAAACTCGTGGTTGAAACTGGTAATAAAGAGCTGATCATAATCAGCCCTTAGGAAACACAATACTCATAAAAATTGGTTGAGCGCACGTAATTTGACTTAATTAAAATCAAGCATTAGCCGCGCCGATGACGGGAGGCTTAGGTTAAGACAGCAAGTGCCTCGGACGAAAATTTCGTGCCCAAAAGAAGGCTTGCACTCTGATAAGAAATAGCGCGGGTCGAGAGGGCATCGCGCAAACGAAAGGAATTCGATGCAGGTACAAAATACGCTGCTTTGGAAAATTTACGAATTTGAAATGCAAAGGATTTATAATTCAACTCAAAATATACAGGTTAAGCCTGAAATAATTGGATAACTAGCGAAACAATTAGGCGAAGCCAAAAAATTGTTTCACTTTGTCAAGTTACAAACAAAATGGACAATGAAACATTTGAGGGGAATTTTCTAAGGAACAAGCTCACAAGAAACTTCTCAGGTTATATCTATTCTTTTCCTCCACTAGAAGACCAGGGTGAGTTTAATTTTGCCCAGATTGTTGGAAGACTGACCCATCCTCAGAGGTCATCTGAAGTTTAATATTAATTTTAAAAATCTCGTGTTATTCTAATTTTGTATAAGATTTGTATGTTTAATGTTTTTAAAAAAGCTTGTAATTGATTCTATTCACCCCACAACGCGTTAGAATAGGTTTTCGTTGGATTTTATATGGGTGATTCTATTCACCCCACCTTGGGGGTAAATAGGGTCAGGGGTCAAAAAAATATATATAGCCTTCAAATTTCAACTAATTCAAATTCTGAAAATTACGATAGAAAGTAGACTCCAAGACTCATGTTTTGTAAAACAATGGAATTTTTATGTTACTTTCTAACAAAGTTACAGCTTCTCAAAGTTGAAAACTGACCTTATTCACCCCATTTTACGGTACTACCCATTATTCATATTCCCAATTCGTATTCAAATTGATCCCTATAATATTTAACTATTGTAATCCCTTAATCCTATTTTAAAATTGATTTTTATAACCCTGTATTCATATCGTTACAATATATAGTGAACTACTTCGATGAGATGTTGAGGAATGCCTATATTCAAAAGCTAGTTCTTATTAATTTTCTCAAAAGTGTCTGCTTATTGGTATGAATATAAAATTACCTTCTTTTCGCAATTAATTGTGTTGCGGTAAAGTTAATCTGTTCTGAAACCACGTTGTGCCTTTCACGGAAGATTTTTTGTTATTTTAGTTAACCGTTTTATCAGAATAGCTACATACAGATGGCCATTATATTGTTTCCTGAAATACATACATGCATAATCTATTATTATAGTTAACCGTCTCTCAGCGTAAGAGCATATAGTTTTCAATTTTCGTCTCTTTTTAATTAATTGATTTTGTTAAAAATGCAATCCGAACACGACTTGGCCCCTCTGATACCATGATGTTTGTCTGATAAAAGATTTTCTGTTATTGTAATTAATTCTCTTGTTAAAATACTTGCATATGCTTCTTAGCAAGAATAATAGATTTATGCACAGTCCTTACAGTCACCAAGTTTAAATATAAATGTTTATCATGGCTAATTTCCAATAATTTCATCTACCTATATTTAAAACATCAGTAGATGTTTATGAAGTCTAGTAGTAGCAGTAGTAGTTGTGGGAAGACCGAAGTCTAGCAAGTAGGCCTTCATAGGCCCTTTTTGCCAACACCTTGCCACCTTCTTAACCACCTCTACTGTCGCCTTCTACCTGCGTAAACCTTCCCGATTCTCTAATGACGATCAAAATATCGGCTCACGCTAGGGAATTTAACTCTTCTCGTTGCAGCGTAGCTGCAACGAAGGTTTTAAACCTCAGTTGCTGGTAAGCTTAACATTACCCCAAGTAGTGGAAGATTATTTTCTCATCTCGAGCATCCCTATCAATGCTAGGTGTGTTCTTATTTGAAAATGGCCTGTCAAGACAGCTATCAAAAGATTTGTGGTTCTTCATCTCATTTTCTTTAGCTAGGCCGATTTATTCGAAGCTAATCCCGCTATATGGTATTTCGCCTATCGACAGCCCCTACACCTTTTCCATTTTTCCTCACTAGTCTTGTAAGCCCACCGGTTAGACCTGCCCAGACCTGCTGCATTGTAATATACAGAAAGGGTTCCGGTTCAAAACAGATGTCCTCGGCTCCGATCTTGGCTAGTTCATCAGCTTTTTCATTGCTCTAGATCGTCGTATGTCGTCGAAGGCAGACGAGCTCAACATCCGTTTTTCTTACTAGCTGTGCTAAAGCATCTCCACATTCCTGGACTAGCGCTAGTCTTACCCTGTGGGTGTAGATTGCTTTTAATGCAGCTTGGCTGGCAGATCAGATATAAATTTTTTGCCATGGTAACATCCTGATATCGTCTCTGGTTACCACCGATTGAATGGCATAAACTTCTACTTGGAATACCGAGGTGAACTAAAGCAAAGCTTTTTTATACCCCTCGGCCTTTTACATAAATTCCTGCACAAGACGATTGCCTTCTGCCACTCGAGAGCCACTTAAATTATTTTAACTGTCGCTGACCTCTCGTTGGGATAGTGAGCAAGTATTCCTTTTCCAACCTTAGCCGGTTTTCTGCTTCGGTTATCTTGATAGTTAAGAAAGGAATCTCCTTCGCCACTACTTCGGAAATCTTTACATTACTCATTCATACTCCTTGGCTATCTAATTGTCAAGGCCCGAGAGTCCCACTATAACCTCAAGTGCAGACGTTGGGGTTGTTCTCATTGCTCTTGTAATTCCCAGACAGGTTAGTCGTTGGACCTTTGCCAGTCTTGCCATACTAAACTCTTGGCTTTATTACAAATGTGTAGAGCCAATACAAAATTTGAGGGTTTTAACACTCAGTTTTTACCTACCGCTCAGCGCAGTTGCCATAAGGTCGCTATTAACTTACTAGCAGTTTTGTCGACACGCCATCCATCTCTAAATTAATCTACTGCTAACTGTTAGCCCTAAATACTTAATCTCTTGCACCGGCGCGAGTAGTCTCCCGTACATTATGGGTGCTCTGAAACCCTGAAAGTTCCTTCTTTTAGTAAAAAGGATGATCTCAGTCTTGAGTGGGTTTACCGATAGACCTTTCTCCTCACACCATCTCTCAATAACCCTGCAGGCTACTTGCATTATATTGCAGACCACGTTTAGAAACCTACCAGTCACAAGTACCAGTCTATTATCTGCATACGATTGTGCGTAGAAGCTTTCTGCCATTAGGTGTTTCAGCAGACGGTCACTCCGGCCCTCACTGAATAGTCGCCTAGGCTCACTTTCGCAGTTCTTTCTTGCAACGCCGATCTCAGCCAACTGACCGGTACGGAAGGGGTGTCTCTGGCTTGTAAGGCCGTTTTTGTCTTCTCAAAAACTCCTTCAATATAAAAAAAACTGCAAGAGCTACTTCTTTATAATGGAGTGCACTTTCAACCTTATACACGACTGCGTTATAAGCTATTGTTTTTGCTAGTAGAATTACATGTTATGAGGTTCACCTTAATTTTAGCAGTTATGATCACCCGACTTATGACCGTATTGTAGCATTTATGACTTTATATTTGATTATCACCTGTACCCCGTGCTGGGTTATATGGCATTTTAATCTGTAATTATATATTGTGATATTAGCATTTTGGTGTTATTAATTGTGACTGTTACCTGTGCTACTTGAGTTTACGCATTAAGTCGAATGCCTGGATACACTTGTTGTTAACCGGCAAAGATTCGTTGGCGCCCTCTTGACTTTTAATCATTTTTTAGTACTTATAGAACTGCACTCCGTCTTCCTGAACTAACCGGCCGACAATTGTATCTAAGTAGTCATAAAGTTTGCTTTGTTTGACAGAAAAAGCGATTTGAAGCTAACACTGAATCAGATATGGAGCTTAAATCTGTACAGTATTTCTACCGGCTGGCTCTCTTAGTGTGCCTTTTTAAAACCTACTTCTGTCTAGTTTTAAAATGTCGCAAGAAGCCCCTGTCCCGTTTCTGACAGCTCGATTGAAGGTTCGCCAGGATTCCTTATACAGATCGGCTAAAGTGCCAGCATGGGACCGTACAAACTCTCGCCACCTTGAGAGGGCTTGGCAGTATAGCTACCTCTTTACTTAATAGTTCTCTTGTAGATATCTCTCTCTCCAACTGACCTTCTTGACAAACACCGGAACTGTAACATTCCCAGCCTGTTGCCTTGGGGTTCCGGCAAAGGCTTTCTAAATATTTTTCAGACTTTATATGTAGTTTGATCATTCAATGAACAGAAGTCACAGTATTCATTGTCTCTGTCTAGTTCTGAACCTTTCCTAGTAGACTTCCAGAGACCCTTTATTAATTACCTCGAGGCCCGCAAATGTCAAATACTCTAGTAGGGTTTCGCTCCGAGAATTAATGTCTGAGCTGCCCCACACCGAATGATGGGCATTGGCGTCACACCCAATTATTACGGGAAGACCTTTAACTCTGGCAAACGATATTGAACGTTCCAATTGCTGCGTATGTATGAGCGGCTTGTTTGAGGGAAAGCATATAGTCCTACTACTACCTTATAACTAATTCCACTTACCTGATTCTCCAGGATCGCTGCAGTAGGGTCCTTTATTTCCAACTGCGATAATAGTACCAGCCCAAAATCCCTGGACACCATAAAACATATTCTGGGTCAATCTTCCACCTCCCTGCAGACTACTAGGTCGTAATTGGCCGCACTTAGTTTACTAGCTTTATTCCTGCTGAATTAAGACTACTTCTCTTCTGCCAGTCAAGGCCCTTATCAGCGCTTCCGTAGCACCCCTAGTGGGCTGCTGAAGATTAGTTGACTTACCCTCAGAACGTTTGGAATTAATGGTGCGCGGTGAGTGGGTTTTAGTTGTACTTCTTGGCCTGCTTTGGTCAGCTGGTGTAACGCCCCATTTCATTTATGCGTTACTTTGGTATTCCGCTCCTTGATGCAGCCGCATCTCTAATTTTATTTACCGCGCGCTCCTTTCGAGCGATGCGAAGCGTAGGAATTTTGGGTTTTTCCGAAGAGCGCACGACCTTCGCTAAGAGCGTATCTGGTTCGAACATTTTCGAGTTGCGGTCTTCTGATACCGGCTCTTGTTAAAGGCGACTGGGCCGCAAAAACAATTAAATTAACGAATGAACATCGTTTCTGCAAGCTCTTTCAGGCCAATTTGCAGCTATGGAAAGATTTTCCTTTTTGTTTTTTCTGAATTTTAATTTCGTGGTAATTAGACCTACTTCCATGTGGATTGCTTTCATGTCTACAGCTTTTGTGCCTACTGTTCCCTTACCCTTACCACAAGCAACAGCTTCCCGGCCTTAAGCTCAGATGGTTGGGGTTCTTAGCGTTCAGTTCCTCTGGTCGACGTCATCTTGACAAACGGCTGCTGCAGTCCATCTGTATGCGTTTCAAGGCCCAATCTAGAATTTCCAGGCAGGGGATGGCAAGAACTACGTAGAATCGCAAGATAGTGCCTCTTAAAACATTCCGTAAGTACATGCATTGAACTTCAACTTGCTGTTTAATTTATCAGTAAAGGGCTATTGCCTTAGAAATAACAGTTCTACAAAGGCTTTTTCGATTACCAAACTGTATGCGATAACAATCCATCTTGTTTTCCAACGCTTGATGCATCATTTCATGTTGCTGAATTTTTATATGTACCTTACACGTATTTCTGCGAGCGTCCTTGAAGCACTTGGCATGACAGTTGCGATCGATGGAAGCGTCGAGCAAAGAAAAAACTATTTGGAGGTTTACATTGCCTCCGATTTTTATTATATTTCCAAGCCCATATATTGAACTCAATATTGTTAATGGTTTGAACCCTTTTATTATGTGTCAATTTATGCTTTTGTGCAATATGCTCTGCTTTATAATTGTTGTTGATTATTAAAAGTCTATTTACTGTTTCTGGTTTATATTTTATTTGTGTTCATGCCACGATTCTACATAAACCTGGCCCGCTTGTTTTTTAGATTTCGGTGGAAGTGCGAAGTTTGCAAAGTAGGTGGTGATCGGTTTTGGTAGCTAGATTTGTTTTTATGTTGTGTAGTCACTTTTCGTTTAATGGTCGTACACTGGCTTCAGAGAGGTCCTGGCTGACCTTTATGAAACAGCGTTACCACAAAAGTACTTCATCTAGTAGCTAAGAAACCTGCACGCTTACGAAAAACATTATTAAACAACTTCAAAGACGAATGGAGAGAGTTATCCTCAGGATCACATCAAAAGACAGAAAGACGAACAAATGAGATAAGAGAGAAGACAAAAATGACAGACATAGCAGCAATCATAGCAGGAAACAAGTGGAGATGGGCTGGCCACGTGTCTAGGAAGTATGAAACAAAACGGACAAAACTAGTAGTAAATTGGAGGCCATGAGGTGGTAGACGGAGTGTTTGTTGGAAAACCAACGATGCGCTGGAGGGACGACATTAAGGAAGTTGCAGGAACAAACTGGAAAGGAAAGACTCAAGATATAGTAAACTGGAGAGACCTTGGGGAGACCTACTTTCAAAGATGGGCAAGTAATGGTTGACAGAGAGGGATTTCCGTTTTTTTGGATTTGATCTCCTTTTATTGCTCTCAATGTTCTAATTTATCTGCTTTTCATCAGTTTTTTTGGTTTTGCACATTTACTTTCTTTTGACATATATAGTAGCTTCTCCATATTGAGTCTGTTGAGCTTCCGTAAATTCATAATGCTCTGATTGATTTCGGTCTAACCTTCTCTATTAAATTTCTATCTCTTGATTTTTGTATTACGATGATGTTGAACTTCATCACGTGTTCTATTGCTTTATCGCCAGCAATCAGTTTACACAGAATAGGATCTTTCGAAATTGCCATGGAGTAGTAAATTATCTTCGTTCTCTGCTATTGGTGTAGCATCTTTAAAGTGAAAAACAAATTTAGGGATTTGTCAGCAATTTGGTAACCAGATCCTACTTTTTTTTAACTTCTTTGATATTTTTTTCAAGTGTGTTGAACAGCGTCGGGCTTAGGCTATGCGATTATCGGATTCCGATCCTGACGTCTATTTTCCTCCGTGTTCGGTTAAATTCTTGTTTTATATCTACCATACAGAAGAAGACAGGTTTGTCAAATTCAATTGCTTTTGATGTTAACTGTCTTATTATGAAGATTGCATTTATTATAGTCCTTTGATGGAAGCCCAGCTGTTTCGCGCATATTCTATGCTTAAGTCCGCTCAGCACTGTTATTCTTCGGTAGTTCATTGGTTTATATTTTTTTCTTTTATACCGTAATGGTTATTTGAGTTCTCCATTCTTCGGGAATTTTCCCTTCTTGTATGATTTTCTGAAAGAGACCCTCGTTATTTCTTCTAAGTATAATAGTTATTCCTCTGTTGTTAATCATTTCTTCTTTTTCCTTCAGAATTCTAGGGACAGATCAAATTTTTCAGTGTGAGATATTGAAATAAAATCTCTACTTCAATGTTAGTAATCCTAAGACAGGAATTAAAAAAAATGAGGGCGACGAAATCCACTACAAAACAAGTTGAAATGGTTTGCAGATTTAGCTTATGTATCGCAGTGTATTTTGGGGTTGCCATTTCTCTTTTCTACATAGTAAGTAAGTGTATGGAAAAAGGAATAGCGGAAGATCAAATAAAATGATAAAAATGATATTCAGTTAATTTTATAATGTTAATGTTTAGTAAGATCTGAAAATTAAGTGCTACTAAACGTAGAAATATTTCTCTCTTATATTCCGTATATTTCACAAAATGTAGTCTATTGATCCAGATTGATAAGAACGAATGAATCCGAATTGTAGAGAATCTTTCTTACAAATACAATGTAGCTTGGGCGTGTTCTGAGGATTTCAAAGTTCAAGTTCTTCGAAAAGTATCCAAAGTCCCATAAACTCCACTAAGTGAAAAAGTACGTGCCCTGCGTAATTCGCTTCGTCTTTTTACGAACTTTCTCACGTTTTTCGGCAGCCACGAACCGGTCGCCGATAACGGCGATTAGAATTCAATTGCCATTCTAGACGATACCAGCGATGGCCGTCCACGTAGGCCAGCGAATTAAAGTGCATATAAGCTGCATCCGACGCTAATATTTTCGAATACCAATGAAGCCGTTTATGTAAGCGGCGTGACGCAATAGTTGTACAGGGAACGGCGGAAGAAGTCACGTCCATTCAACAGTTACAGGATTCCAAAATTAGGCACAACTTTGTCGTTCGTCCAAAACTCCGCTTCGATAATGAACCCGGGAAATTCCTGCCTTTTCCAAACCGTTAATTCAAGCCAGTTCAAGAACGAGAAAATTCCCAAACGAGTTTGAAATTTTATGCACGTTTGGAAAGTAATAGTTTTGTAATGGAAGAAAAGGTATTTATGCGGCCTGGGCATTACGATGTGCTCGATTTCGACCATTGTTATGTGATCGTTAAGTCACCTTTCGTCTTAGAGACATAGGTAGCAGACGACAATTTCCCCCGTAATTAATTAAGACGTTTTACGGCAGAATTAATCTGTGTGACACTGATCGCCTGCTAGCATTTCTGGGCGACTTTTAAAATAAATAACAGATTATCGACAAGGACAATCTTTGCCGTAAAATTCTTGACATCCTATCAATGCACTCGTTGCCAGGGTCGGCCTCCACTTAAATTGGTGCTTAATTCGTTATTATACAGCCAATGCTTCTCAATTCATTCTTGAAAATTGATTTCTTTCAATTTCAAAACCTTTTGTATGATGCAACGTGGTACATTATTGCTACACCATTCCCTAACAATGAAAATTAAGTAGTTTTGAAATGCTTTATATAACATATTCCACGTCAGGGTATACAGCTCATAACTTAAAAGTAAAATAGTTTATTAAGATTTAAATTTAATTCTATCGAATTCAGTTAAAGTATATTATTGTCATACTTGAGGAATTTAACTTACCAACATCAGGAATTAATTAAAAACGCAAAGGCAAAGATACAAGCAGGAGATCGAGAGAGAGAGAGAAGAAATACCATGTTCTACAGGCATCCGACAAGGCGACTCATTAAGTCCCGCAATATTCAATTTAGTTATAAGGAATACTTGCTATACACACGAGTTCTCCTCAAAAATACTTACTACTACTACTACTACTAAGGAATATAGTTGACAGGCTGAAATAACTGAAAGGGTACAGAACGAGCGATTAAGGGGTCACCACAGGGCCGTAGCTACAGGCTTGGGGGCCTGGGCAACAAATAATTATGGGGCCCCATGTTATCTTCCCTTTACCTCTACTTCACTTTAATTTAGTAAGACTTTTTTAATAGGGTTACTATTTGGTGTTTTTATTCTGTTAAGATAGAAGAATGGGTATTAAAAACAGACAAAACACATATTTACTTCACATTGAGTTTAATATAAAACTGCATTTAACGTTTAAACAGGCTAAGTTAGTTGAAAACTTTTAAAGACAACTTCGTAAAATCTTCCTCCGTCTTCGGGGGCTCCTATGTTCGGGGGCCCCGGGGCACTGCCCCGGTTGCCCCGGTGGTAGCTACGGCCCTGGGTCACCATTGGGATTTCGAACCATAAGGACTACGAAGACGGTTAAATTGGGACAAAGTTATAACAGAAAAACTATAATTTGTCGATTTTAGTTTTTAATTATACGTCGATTATCAAACAAGGCTATCTTAACATTATTCGGGCATTTTTTTAAAGAAGAATTCAAATCTAGTTGTAGATTTTTATTTGTTGAAGTAATTTTTGAAATGACGGTGTTAAATTTCTTATTTCAAATACACGTCAAGGGTGGCTATATAAAAGGAGCTTTTCACTTATTTTCATAAATAACCAAGATATGCGCAAAAGACACGTTTGATATCAGGCCGCTATTGATTAATGCGAAAGCAGCTGAGAGATTCAAATTTAGTAACTTTTAGATAATTTGATAATCTTTGGAACTTCTTGTGCATGTGGTATTTGATTCAATAAAAGTACTGGCGCGACAGGCTGCAATTTATATTAATTATAAATATTTACTCCTTTCTTTAGAAAACAATATAAATATAGTTTGTTATTTTCCAAAAATTAAATTATAGAAAATAACTATACAAGTTTGGTTATGAGCATTTTAATGAAACGAATTTGATTGCCAGAACGATTCAGCAGCCATCAAATGGGTCTCGTTAAGTGCCATAAGCAAACGTGTATTGTTCAATATTTTATTTTCATATTTTTTATATAAAAAATGCGGTAATATCCATTACCGCACTGAGTGTGGTAATTCCTATCCATCATAGGTAATGAAGCTCTTAACGATACTAAAATTAATTGGTTAATAATCTATAACAACACCAATGAAGATAAAATATTATAACATCCATAGTTCGTAAATCTTGACTTTTTAATTGATCTAAAACATGTAAAAATTGACACCAGCGTCGATTTAACTTTTAACGTTTTGTACGAAATACTCGAAGGAAATATACAAAACAAGCTTCTATAAAAAAATTATTAATGTAATGGTTATGACTTTTTTTCAGGGTAAGTAATTGCACCTTTGAATGAATTAAATAATTATTTAAGTTTACTATTTTGTAATACCATTAAAATGAAATAGAAATACAGACGTTTTCGTTTGTTTTGTGATTGATCAATCACGAGCTACTATCAAAAACTGTATTTAGTAGCGCCTATCTCAGTTATTAATGAAAATAAGTGTAGTAAAACTTCTATGAATGAAAATAATAAATAAGTTCCATAACCACTCTTGCCGTTTATTTGAAATAAGAAAGTTAATACCAATATTTTGAAAACTATGAAAACCATTAAAATCCGAAACCAGAATTATTCTCTAAATAGTGTCAAACTAAGCTTGTTCTAGGTAGCGTAATAATCGATGTAAGTGTAACAAAAAACTAATATTATATAACGCGAAAACTAAGGCGGTTAGGCTCGATTAATTTTTTTGGTGTTATTCAGAATGTGCAACGTTGTCCCAATTCAACGCATTTTATATGTAGAGTGACTGAAAACATCAAGTATTTGGAAAAATCCAATAACTGATAACCATAAAAAAAGAAAAATTGAATATCTGGGACATGTAATGAGGGGACAAAAATACGCATTGCTATATTAATGTGGACTTTGAGGAAAGCGAAGTGTTGGCAGATTATCCTGGTTTAGAAACTTAAGAGAGTGGTTTGGATGCAGCAGTGCAGAATTGTTTAGAACAACGGTCAATAAAGCCCGAATAGCCATGATGGTTTCTAACCTTCGATAGAAGAGGAACCAGAAGAAGAAGAAGAATAACTGAAATTCGTATCGAAATGGGCACCCCCTAGTATATTATGTCTTTCGTATACTTCTTAGAAAAATAATCTGCCGGCGTCTTCCATTGAACCGCATTTTTTGTTGTTCATGAGTAGTAGCACGAATTTTAGAAATTTTAAAGTGTACGAAATGTTGATCCTTTCATCTTTTACCCTACCACCTGGCCAAATAAAGCAACTACATGTACCCCAAAAGTAATAAGATTTGGAATACAACATCAATGTGGAAATACTAGAAGCTTTTTTTCACCCACAAACTCTCTAATAGACAATGAGGTTGTTGTGGTGCAAGATCAAATGCTTCAAAACCCTTTTTCCTTCCATTTTTACAATTAAGGACCTTACTATAAAGAAGAATCTTCAAATGTTTTACACAAAATTAGATTGTGTACTGATTTTCTGTGTTGAGTTGGATTCACAACTAAAGAATTAGATATAATGACACTATTACTGCTTAGAGCGGACTGAACTTTTCAGATCTCATCTATTAACGCGACGATTTAATATTGAGGCGATGTTACCACATTTAGCTTAAGAACTGGATTTTCGTTATTTATGAAAGCACCGAATATGTAGTCAATTATCTCCCTATTTAGAAAGACACAGGTCCTCTAAAAATGTAGTTATCAACAGTCATATTCTGCCCTAATATATAGTTTTATCTTTCTCTCGTTCCTTTATAATCGTCCTTTTGCACGTTTTTAGGCCTGCTCTCTTTGAATTTCTCGCGAATTTCAATATAGAGTCTTTTTAGCAAAGTTGTTAAGCTTCTCCGTCTAAGGAATTGCTAGTTTCAGGCTAATAAGAGGGCAAGAAAGAGCTATTGATAACAGATTGTATGAGGGGTGGGTTTTAGACATCATAGAAAATGAACCACATCTTTTATAAGAGAAATATCAAGTCGTTGGGTGTTTCAAATTCACAAGTATATAATTCTGTTATGAATGAAACTGTCCTTAAGTTCAAAAATTAAAAATAATGACACTTGAAATTTTGTCATTGTTTTAAGAGATACGTTTTGAAATACTGTATTTTGATACTTTGCGTTCCTGGGTAAGTTTAAATGAATTTGGCCTCCACAATTCTATTTAAGCGGGCGAATTAGTTCAACACCTCTTATTAATTGCAGAACACTTTTATTGAACTGGCGTTGATCAGCTTTGAAAATCTGCCATTGCTGTTATGTTAAAAGTCAAAACCTCCTTAGACCGGCTCTGCAGCTCGTTCTTGATATTCAAATGAGCCGTCGATGTCTCCTTAGCCGAATTAAGTTCGGGCGACAGGATCCTCGTTAAGTTCTCGATTTACAATATTGGCAAGCGGAATTTGCAGTCTTCATATCGCTACGTCCTGAAATAGAAAACCAGTTCCACTTGTCACATTTTCAAGGTTCGAGCTGTGCCCATCGGTCGCGAACGCGGGTCGGCTAAAATATTTTAATATATTCTCGTTAATTCACTTTCACTGTCCACGCCCAACGTGAGCCACCGAGTTCTGCAATTCCACGTACGTTTCTGGATCGCTGTTGAATGAAGAATGTGCTTTATTCGCCTTGCAGCGCCGCTTTTTGCGCGAATTACATAAATTCGCTCATTGCTACGACATTAACCGTTTTGGCTAACCTTTAGGCTGTCGTCTGAAAAGCGGTGATTAATCGCTGCTTTTTTGCATGCTTATCCATTTGGTCGTGATTAATCTGATCGCAAGATTGAACTAATGGCAGTCGCATTGCTTTAAAAAGAAAAGGTCATGTCAACACCGATGCTGGCAGTTTTATGACTACCTTCAGCAGTTACCACCATATTTTATTCAGTTGTCGTTGCAATAAAGACTGATATGGTTAAATGAAGCATAGCAACACGTTTGCGAATACATCTAAAGCACTTGAATTATCACTTTTAGATTATCTGTTGTGAGTTTTTTTATGGAAACCTAATACAATATATATTTTTATACCACGGTTTTTTGGGGCTTAGTGTGTTAATCAGAACACTATAGCGTTGATTGCTCTTAAGGCAAATAGTATTTGAACGTTTTCCAACTCCTAGAATTTCCATGTTCCGTACAATTTTAGACAAACTGTATAGTGCTATGATACTTCTAACGAACCGAGTTGAAATAATCTGTTATTATGATCGGCTTAATGCTTACTCTTTTTAATTTACTTCTTAATGATCGTGCCATGTTTAGATGGTTAAGACAACACAACAAATGCCTATCTTTATCATAAAACTTTATACTAAAATTTTATATCAGGAAAAGTATTGCTTGATCTCACAAAAAAGACAATTTAAGACCTTAAGCGTAAGTTCAAAAGGCTTGGTTAAGGTCAAAGAAATTATTTTACATTATTAGCAAAATTTTGAATCTTGAAGAAATCAAATTATCTACTTTTGTAACAAACATTTACAATTTCTCGTGCTAATATGATAAAGAAAACGTGCACTTTTCACCTTCATCTTACGCCCCTGGACAATCGCCGCTACTGATGCTTCCGAGGTTGTTCCGTTATTCGAACATGTTCGAATGTGTTATAATTTCCAGCTCTTTTCTGAGCAGTAAAATCGCCAACAGGACCCTAGCTCGTTCAAGCAGCTTATTATCGTTGAAATGGTAAGTATAGTCTGTTTTTTTTTGCTTTATGATTCAGAGCAGGCTCTGCATTTGCATTTGTGTAAGAGTGTAGTTAGTTCGTTACAAAGAAAAAACACTATGTCAAAAACTGTTACAACTGTCAATGTGTTAACTTATGTATAAGCACTATTATACTTAAGAAGATCTAAAATTACTGAACCATTGGCATTAAAAGAGGTATTGCTTTATTTTAAGTATGTGTATTTAAACATGATTGTTATCTAACTGTATAGAAACGTCATATAATTTCTAAACATCGATCTTATATGTACTGAGGTAAAAATATATTATTAACAATTTGCTGATGATTTTTATTTTGCAGATCTGAGTTCTAAAGTTATTATTTATGCTAAACATATAACAGGCATTTCAAAATGAAGACCTAATACAAAATACTCTGGTATTTTACCTGAATTTAGATGGATACACTTCAGGATAATCATCCAGAATCTGATTCAGAAGAGGAATACAACTTGTTTTCCGATTATGTATTAGATTCTTCCAACCTTATAACAGGAGGTATATCATCCTCACCAATTTAACAATGTCCTTTGCCCAGTCGCTTTGTATTAGTACGTAGTTCACAGTGTTCAAGGTAATTTACATATGTTTGCTGTACACAGTGATAGAGATTTATAATCATAAATTAGCAGTTATGTCTTGAGGGAGGCTTGAGAATTTATGTGCTTTTTATAATATTTCTTATATAAACTCGATGCCAATTCAATTGGATTGTATTAACAGAGATATGGAGATAATCTAAAAGCTCCATGTTCATGTCGTTTTAAAATATTGTCAATTACGTATTGCTTTTTGTCATTATGCAAAGGTAAAATTAAATTCCATAATTGTCGCTTTGTTAGTTTGTCATCAAATTGTAAGTCCCGTTTAATTAATCATTCCTATATTTGTCGTTTATTGGACGAAAAATTGGGTAGTTTATCAATAAGAACCGAATTATATGATGCATTATTCGTAATTAACACACATTTTCCATTCAATTGGGACAAAGCAGAGATTAACTGTTTTACAAAATTGCTTAAAAATGTCTATATTGATACACTTATGATAGTTCCTGTCATTATTGTCTGACTTCAACAGTAAGTCACATCCTGATAAACATCCTGATTTGCATCCTGCATGCTCTTTCCCTTCTCCTTCAGATGAATTACTTTGCAAGTGTATGTCGTGGGTCCACCTACGCACACTGGTTCCATCGCGAAATATCCACGATTCATCCAAAAACATGAACATACATAATGATAGGTTCTTCCGGGTTATGCCGTGGTCGTCGATTTGAACTTGCGTTTCGCTGCTCATGCTGTCAGCTTCTTCAGAAGTTTTCTAAAGATTGATGTTGGTGCCTTTTGCTCCTGGTTATATACCGAGGAGCCGTTACGGTTGGCTGCTCATGTAGATCTTGTACGTTATTCGGATTTGTCGTTTTTCCGCTTGGTTGCTCACGTAAAACTTGTTTATGGATGGATTGGTTTTGCAGAGCTACCTTCCATGTGTTACTAAGGCGATAGCCGTCTTCTCGATTGAAATTGTTTGGATTTTTAATAATTTCTAGGGATTCCCGAATAACACGAGGGAAGTATTTTTTAGTTCTGGCTAGTATGTTTACGAAGTCGTAATTTATTCTGTGGTCCCCTGGTCCTAATAAGTGTTCTGCGATGGCTGATTTTTGTATGATTCCAAGTCGTGTGTGGCTCTGGTGTTCTTTTATTCGACATTGGATGCTTCTTCCCGTTTGTCCGATGTAAGATTTGCCGCAGGTACATTGGAGCTGGTAAACGCCTTCTGTCTGTAGTCTGGGCAAAGAATCTTTGTTGGAGGGGATCAATTGTTCGACCTTTCTTATTGTACCATAGAGGACTCCAATGTTCTTTCTATCTAATACCTTTCTCATTCTGTCGGTTACTCCGGCGATGAAAGGAAGGCAGGCGTAATTAATAGGTTTAGGTTTAGGTTCTTTCGGTTTCATGTTATATTGGCACGCTTTCTTGATGTCTCGTCGACTGTAGCCATTCCTGAGTAAGGCTTCTTCGACATGACTCAATTCCTGTGGTTTACTGCCCTCGTCACAGTCTTGATCAAAGATCACTTTTGTTGGGGATAATGATGAGACGAAGCATGCAGATATCGGTCGGTGTGAGTCTTCTTTCGATATACTGTATGGCTTAATCTGTTGTAAGCGGTTCGTTTCACTAACACGTCCAGGAAAGGTAGGCGTCCATTTTCTTCAGTTTCCATAGTGAATCTTATTTTGGCATGGTGGTTGTTTAAGTGTGCCAAAAGCTTCAAGAGCTGCTTTTCCATGGGGCCATATAACGAAAGTGTCGTCGACGCAGCGGAACCAGCATTTAGGTTTGAGGTGACTGGACTGAATAGCTTCATCTTCAAAGACTTGCATAAATATGTTAGCAATGACTGGAGATAACGGGGATCCCATCACGGCTCCTTCCTTTTGCTCGTAGTATATTCCTTTCCAAAGAAAGTAGGTCGTCGTGAGGCACATCCTTACTAACTCTGGATTGTCTTCTCGAAGTCCTTGAGGAACGAAGCATTGTTGTATAAGATTTACTGAATTTTCTACTGGTACATTGGTGAACAGGGATTCCACATCGAAACTGACCAACATGTCCTGGTCCGTTACTTCCAACTCAGCCAATATTTCCACGAAATGCTCAGAGTTCTTTACGTTGGATTCTGTTCTGCCTACGTATGGTTGTAATACGTTAGCGAGGTATCTGGCTAGTTGATACGTAGGAGATCCGCAAGTGCTAACAATTGGCCTGACTGGAACGTCTGGTTTGTGGATCTTCGTAAGTCCGTAAAGTCTGGGCGGTCTAGTATCGCTAGGCAGTAGTCGTCGATCTTCCGACTCTGGTATTAATGAGCTTTTGATAGCTCCTCTAACCTGGCGTTCTATCCTCGATGTGGGGTCCTTCTTCAGTGTTGCGTACTGTTCATCATTCAGTAGTGATTGAATTTTGTTCCGGTAGTCCTTTCTATTCTTGCCATCACTCCATCCCACATACCTAATGAAGAAGTGATTGCTGTGGCAGTACTGCCAAACGTATAACACATATCAAGGCCTGCTCAGAATCATTTTTTTTATCTCATGGTATTAGTAGAACTACGTTTTATAGCTTCTTTGTTTCTACTATTAATACTGCTTTTTCGGGGGCCTGGACACAACGCCCACAGGTCACAAACCCCAACTCAGAATTTGGTCATAACGCCCAACTTCGATTCTAGTCACAACGCCCAACTTGGTTACAACGCCCAACTTGGTCATAACGCCCAAAAACGATATTGGTCACAACGCCCAACTTGGTCACAACGCCCACCGACGCCTGTTATAGGAGAGAGCTATCGACGCCAATTAAACCACCGTTTTGGTCATAACGCCGAACTTAGATTTTGGTCACAACTCCCAATTTGGTCACAACGCCCAAATTCGCTTTTGGTCACAACGCCCAACTTGGTCACAACGCCCAATTTCGATTTTGGTCAGAACGCCCAACTTGATCAGAACGCCCAAGTTTGATTTTGGTCACAACGCCCAACTTTGATTTTGGTTATATCGCCCAGGCGGCACAGAAAGTAAGAAAAATCTATCTAAAATGCATAATAATAAATTAAACTTTTAAGGTGAGGTAATACGTAGGAAAATTTTCAAGTTCCCGTAAATAGTATTAATATTATTTATTTTTGATAATAATGCAGTGGCGTAGTGCGTTGTAGAAAAAAGTTCTAAATTCGGATTATAACATAACGTTGTATTTTTTATATGGAACTCATAGTTAGCTGTGGCATTATGAGAAAGAGGATTTTTTCCCATTTCAGTGACATATGTCGTATTTTTGAACTTCCCCCGTATACGAAACAATATATTTACATTTTAGAAAGTGCATTTTTAGTTTGAGAAGCTGTAGAAGCTTGTATCAGGAACAAAACTTTCTGATAAATGGATGATCAAAAAATCCATGTGCTACAAATTTATGAGGGACAGTATATGTTATATTATACAGATTGGTGGTGGATAATGTGAACATAGGCAGTCTATTGAGCTAGAATACAGTTTATGGGCTTTCTATGCTTTATAGACAGAAGTAGACTTATATGATTTAAAATCTAGTATCCTAGAATTTAGTGTTTTCTAAAAACAAAACGTTTTGATTCTGCGGATACTAGATGTTAATCGCATATAGGTACATAATAGTATATTATACATCAAGGTAGCGAAGCGCAGTATTATAACCTGAGCGCGAAGGTTATAAGACGATTCGCTACCATGGTGTATATACTATTTTTTGCACTACCACACGGCTTAATACCTAAATTCCCAACAAATTTCGAAAATATTTTAACTGTCAACCTGACAATAGAGCTCTTTAAAACGTCAAAATTAAACTAGTCATATTTGGTAACTTAGCAATTTATTAGTTACCACGGTGAAAATTGTTTATTTTACTTTCTCTCCCTTGGTGGAGAAAATCAACTTCACGACCTAAAGATAGACCAATACCGGTGCGTTCTGAGACTAGTAGTGCAAAAACTGTATTCGCACACATTTGATTACTTATGTTCACATTTTCCAACACCAATCTGTATATGATGATATAATATAACACTGGAATGGGAAAAAATCCTCTTACTCATGATACCACATATAACTATGGGTTTCATATACAAAAATACAATTTTATGGTATAACTCGAATTTCAAAACTTTTTTTGAATAACTGAGTACCCACTGCATTCGTATCGAAAAAGTGCCAGAAGAACGTCAAATTGCTTTTATCTATTTCTATAAATAAGCGAGATATTGTCAGAAAAGGAAAAATCCAAAAATATAATTTTTGTTTATAACTCGAAAACAAAAGACGGTAGCCCATTTTGGTTTCCACCTTTCCACCATTAAGCTTTTCCCGAAAAAAGATCGAGGACGGGGTCCATTTTTCCATATCTTTTATAGTTATTAAGATTCCCTAACATTTGTGTGAAATTCTCTGTTTGGAGACTTTCTACGGATCGATATTCGGGATGTGGGAATTTTGCATCCCAGGTGGGTTTGGGGGTTGCAAAATGTGGAAAACTGTTATAATTATCAGAAAAACCTTAAATTTAATAGTTGTGTAAGATTCGCTATTTCGAGACTTTCTACGGGTCGTGTGTATTTTTTAAGAGAATTCGGGGTGCGGGAATTTTGGGGTCCAGGTGGATTTGAGATTGGAAAATAGGAAAAACGTTATAACTATCGGAAAAACCTTAAAATCAATATATGTGTGAAATTCGCCTTATTTTCTCAATTTTTAAATAAGAAAAATGTGCCTTTTTAACTTCCTTTTACTATAAAGGAAGTATTGGATTTCAACGGATTTTCACGTTTTAGAGTCCCCTGATCCCAAAAATCATTTTTTTTTCATTGGTCTGTCTGTGTGTGTGTCTGTCTGTGTGTCTGTGAACAGAATATCTCAAAAACGAAAAGAGGTATGGCGTTGAAACTTCATGTATAAGTTTTGTGTACTATGTAGATAAGACAGCAAGCTTTTGAAGAAAATCGCATCACCGGAAGTAGTTGTTTACTCTTGTGATTTTTCAGTTTTTTTCGATTTTTTCAAAAACGGCTCTAACGATTTTTTTTAAACTTTACATTTTTTTTACATTTTTAATGTGTATTGATGTGAGATAGGTGATTTTCCAGTTGAATACTTCTAAAGTGGGTTTCTTTTGTTTTTTTTTTCTATTTTTTTTATTAACTCCTATTTTAAATAAAACACCCGGTATATTATTACATTTTTGAATTCACCTTAAAATTCTAGAGAAAATTTGTCTCTTCAACTAACACTCGATTTTGTACCGTTTTTGTAGAATTTGTAATTTTTGAAAATGTTTAACAAATGGTTAAAAATTAAAAATGAAATTTTTGACTAATTATAAGATCACTGTAAAAGGAAGTTGTGTGAGTGTATCACACCAGATTTTTTATTCTGTAAATAGCGTGTTGGATTGTATTTTACTCTAATATGAATAATATTACGTGGGTTAAGGTTATTGCCGCTCTTTACTTTTTCGCAGAATGGTAGTGGCCAATGGCAGGGTTGGGATGTTAGTGTCAACTCTTTGTACTAAAACTTAATGCGGCATTGTAATAGAAAAAAAATATGTGGGACCTTAAAAATATAAATACATATACATATGTATATGTACGGAAAATGCAAAAATTATTAGTTTATACAATGTAGAAGCTCCTCAAACAACAAACCCTTTTAAAATATATTTATTGAACAATTAACACAAAACTAAATATACATATCGACTAAACAATTCAGATGTCTATTCACATCTAATCCATTTTTCGCACTGCCCTGTTCCTCCTACTAAAAGCATCTTCGCTCCAGTTCTTATATTTGCTATTAAAGCACTTTTCGTGAGTGAACAAAATAAACTATGAACAATTATATGTGGAGCCGCTGATGGGATGACTTCTAATTCTTAGAACTCCTTTAAAATAGCGAATAAATGTAATAAGAATGGCTTATATAAACAATACATCTTCTAAAGTTATATAAAAAATGTTGAGTGTAAAATCGAATTCAACTTCTTTATCTAATTGCAAATTAATATTAAAGTGTACAAGATGCTGAAAAGATTCAAAACTGTAGTACGTATTATTTATTAATGATCTGCTATGCAGTAGAACTTCGCAGTAACGTTTTGCGTGGCGTATATATAATAAATAATAATACAGATGTGAACAATTAAAAAACTTTTTTTTTATTTCTATCCCTTATAATTTTTTCAGATTTTGGAAATTTTATGCCAGACTTGAAAATTAGCAAAATTCATTTTCAATGCATTAATAAAGGTTGGTAAATTGCAACTTCTGTAAATTTTTTAAATCGGCATGAAGAATGTCGAAATCGTCATCAAAATACGAGAAATCTGTAGTGAAGTAATCCATTGTTTTCGACTTTTTGTAGGCGCCGCCGGCGGGGCGATAGGTAAAAGTCAAAATAACCTACAAAAGTTGGTTGAAATATTGTAATTTCGATTTCTGGATTTTAAAACAACATAATGCACCCCTCGGCACTCAAGTTCCTTTTTATCCCTCTTCTGGTTTAGTTGCCGAGACCCGTAGAGTTTATTTGCCTTGGCCAAACAGTCCTCTGCAACTAAATGTAAGTAACTAAGTAAAGCAATTAATTTAAATGTCAGTCAATATTTTTGTAAATGTGTAAGTTTAAATTGTAATTAATAGTATTTAACATTACTAGCTCGGTAAGAGGGTTTTTACTGGCGAATAGAAGGATATGACTGGCGAGCCAAAGACGAGCCAGTAAAACCTGTTACCTTGCGTGTATTGTTGAATATTTTATTTGTTCCTCACTTGTAAATAACTAGAAATTTACCATTTATTCAAAATGTCAAACTGACAAGCAACTAAATTCATCAATATGACACATACTAAGGAAGACAACTCTGGCTTTGCACGCTATCATTTATCTATGAGCACGCTTGTACAATATAACTGGCTAGCCAGTTAAGAAACATTTTCAAGGTGAATACAGTGACTTGATAAATTGATGTTTACAAGTGAGGAACAAATAAAGGAAACTTTTTTTATATTATTTGTATTACTTGGTTGTGTACTAGTTTCCACGGTAACATGTTTGTATTTTGTATGGATTATTAACTACTTTATTCGCTAGTGAATAAGGTAACTCTTTGTCCATCCTCATCATTAAAATATTGCTTTACCATGAAGATTTGTTCAGATACAATACAGCTTTATAGATAGGCATTGGGAAAAGAAAATTACTTCACTACTATAGCCAAATTATCCTGAGAAAATATATGGAAACAGATAACAAAAACGTAAATATACCTATCTAAAAGAATGTAAGCACCACTCCATTTCCAACAATTTCAACACTTTCGACTACAAATATATTTTTCAAAATGTATGTTTGCCTAATCTTTTTATTGACTTGTAACCCGACCACGTCAATCATGTTGCAATAAAAATAATTAACATTGAACAGTATTCAATTACCACATGCATATATGGAAGTATAAGGTCTGCACATTTACTTGGGTGCTTGCACGTCTTCAGGTATGAACTTCAATCTAGCCCAAAATTTCTATGAAAATATGCTTCAAAAAAAGTTGGGCTTTGCGGCCAGAATCAAAAGTGGGCGTTGTGACCAAGTTGGGCGTTCTGACCGAAATCGAAATTGGGCGTTGTGACCAAGTTGGGCGTTCTGACCAAAATCTAAATTGGGCGTTCTGACCAAGTTGGGCGTTCTGACCAAAATCTAAATTGGGCGTTCTGACCAAGTTGGGCGTTCTGACCAAAATCTAAATTGGGCGTTCTGACCAAGTTGGGCGTTCTGACCAAAATCTAAATTGGGCGTTCTGACCAAGTTGGGCGTTCTGACCAAAATCTAAATTGGGCGTTCTGACCAAGTTGGGCGTTCTGACCAAAATCTAAATTGGGCGTTCTGACCAAGTTGGGCGTTCTGATCAAAATCTAAATTGGGCGTTCTGACCAAGTTGGGCGTTCTGACCGAAATCGAAATTGGGCGTTGTGACCAAGTTGGGCGTTCTGACCAAAATCTAAATTGGGCGTTCTGACCAAGTTGGGCGTTCTGACCAAAATCTAAATTGGGCGTTCTGACCAAGTTGGGCGTTCTGACCAAAATCTAAATTGGGCGTTCTGACCAAGTTGGGCGTTCTGACCAAAATCTAAATTGGGCGTTGTGACCAAGTTGGGCGTTGTGACCAAAATGGAAGTTGGGCGTTATGACCAAAACGGTGGTTTAAGTGGCGTCGATAGCTCTCCCCTATAACAGGCGTCGGTGGGCGTTGTGACCAAGTTGGGCGTTGTGACCAATATCGTTTTTGGCGTTATGACCAAGTTGGGCGTTGTGATCAGAATCGAAGTTGGGCGTTATGACCAAATTCTGAGTTGGGGTTTGTGACCAGTGGGCGTTGTGTCATAGCCCCCTTTTTCGTGGCATTTTATTAAGCTTTACCGAAGTGTCAAGTTGACAATCCCGGCGACCTTAATTTTGACGTTAGGTATATTTTGTAACTAAACTATTGTACACTGCTAAAATAATATAAATGCAAAGCCTGCTCTGAATCATAAAGCAAAAAAATAGCTTATTGTCTCACTAAATTCTTACACACACGGTTCGCCGGAATAAAAACAAATAATTTGTAAGGGAAATAGTCTAATGACCCACTTTTAATGCATGTAAGATATTCATAAGTTTACATAGAACTTGACATAAATACTTAATTGTAATAATATTTCTAAAGGAAACCGGCGTGGATTCAAGACGTAATAAGTTATAATCCGGTTGCGGTTCTTAAATCTACTCCCGACCTATTTATAGCCGCAAATAGTCACCCCCTAAAATGTCTAGTTTGTTATTTCTACAGCCGCTTATTGTTCAAAACTTTGTCACGTCACAAAAAGTTCGTTATCGTAAAGTGATGCCATATAGAAACTTGTAAGTGATCAATACAAAATGGTGGGTAACCAACAAATCAATATAAAACAACAAATTACTTAATTTAAGCCTAATTTCAGGTTTCAAACGTTAACTTCTAACTCGTTTCAGCTGGCGTAAGTTGTTACACTAACTTGGTTCAATTTTAAGCTCATCCATCGGCTGGCTCTTCCAAAATAACACCTCGAGGTGCTCGAGCCATAAATTTTCTCTACAAATGCTTGCCAAAATCCAACTTCCCTGACCTGGTTTTCATCAATTGGGAAATTCTCAACTTGTCCCAACTGACCCAGTTACGCAGAAACAGCTTCTAAACTCGACCTCAAAAGGTACTTGCATGTCCTGCTCGAATTCTTGTACATCAAGTTTAATCATTTGTAGAATACCAAATGGATTTCGGCAAAGGCTGACACCAGCTGCCCATCCAATTACCCTAGCTCTGAAATCAACCTGCTACCAAAACATAGCTGTCGGACCTTCCGCTTGGTTTGTATTACCTTCGGAGCTGTCTCGGAGACTTCAACTGTGCTTGGCTAGTGTTCCTACCTCGGGAACATTGACACAGACCGAAAATGGATCGTCGCACTCGATGAACATCTGCCATCTGACGCAATACAAATTTACCTATTTTGTATGTTTGTTACATATTGTGTCCTTCCAAGATCTCAGCCTACGTAGCTGTTCGTTCTAAACAAATTTTGTATTGAATTCATATAAAATGTATACGTTTAAGCCCTTAAAACTTTAATTCAAGTCTTTTTGTTGCGCACATCTCACAATGACTGTGTTTTTTATAATGATAAAAACTTTTGTATTCTTATCTTTGATACCAACTTTCATGTTAGTGTTTCTGCTCATTATTGTTCATGCATTTAAAAGGAATGTCTTTCCTGCATTCCACGTTCATATGTAAATAATAAATACAAAGGCACCCTTGTTCATGTAAAATTTATAAATTGATAGGCTATGTATTAAATGGTACCCTTGTCAGGCCATTTTCTATCTTTCCTTAATTCGGATAATTAAATCAACATTTAGAACAGTTTTGGTACATAATCGGCGAATCCGCCTGTATACCTGTCCCGTTTCGATCATTTTGCGCGGATCTCTATACACTCGCATCCGCAGCTGCGTGTCCTTCAGTCGTGAGAACGGCTATTTTGAAGTCATGTAAAATTTAGTCAATGAGAGAAAGTAAAAAAGCATCTGTCGATCTCTGTCGCACCGAGACGGTCTGTCGTCACCGGGCGAAATCCCTGGCTTTCCATTGTGTCCATCTGGCGAGTCGCAGACAGACGCTGTTTTGAACGCGATGCTTCATTTTTAGCGTCGATTTTAGTCATTCAGTCTGGGGCCTGTGGCAGAGAAAGTCGTCATACCGGCTTGTGTTTCCGTTCCTCGCCCGTATCGTTCGGGTGCGGGAGCGGTATATTTTAGTAATTAATGCGTGATTCCTTCAAGTTTCTCGTTATGTGGCAGACAGTGTCTGGCAGGTTACGAGGTTACGAGTGTCTCTGTTGGTGCTGTCTGCTTGCAGGCTTGGTTTGGTTCCTTCATTAGTATGGGCGTGTGTTACGCCTAATTTTGTCCATCTGTGTTTAGACGGGATTAATCACCGAGTGATCCAATTAACGGGCTTGCCCATTTCTATGTTTTGCCAAGGGGGCATAAACATTACACCCACACTTGAAGCATAAGGGGAACATTCCGGACATGGGACGTCACTGCAGCGACAAACGACGCCTGCAAGTAGCGCATTCCTTCCGTCTTTGAGGCTGAGCAAGTACCCAGGTAACAACAATGTGTCGATAAACAGTTTCGGCAGCATGCGCCTAAATTAATATTAGTGTCGCGCACTGAATCGCCGCGAGCCTGTCTAGTTTGTTTTGCAAATAAACTCACATAAAGTAACTTCAGTGTCGTACATGGTTTCGCTGCGAGCCAGTTTTGGTTTTGTTACAATTAAACTCGCATAAATTAATATTAGTGCCGTACACTGATTCGCTGCGAGCCTGTCTTGCTTGTTTTGCAATTAAACTTATATAAAGTAACTACATTGTCGTACACTGTTTCGCTGCGAGCGGCCTTGTTTTTGCAATTAAGCTCACATACTCGTTTCAGGCGTCCCAATTGATGTCTGGCACATCCACGCGTGTGTAATACACCTGTTTAGCATAGGGATGGTAAAACCTGTTCCGATGAAGGATCAGGTGCACTTGATCCGACTCCGACTCCGAACTAGGTGCAAGAAACTAGGTTCAGTTCCAGTTCCGCTCGCGGTCACCGGGAAATTGCAGGTTTCGCCAGACGCTGGAGCGGTCGGAGTCGGATCTTGGACGGACCAACACCTACAGTCGCATGTTATGACTCAGATGTTAATGTAGGGGACGTGATTTTGATTTGAATTCGACGGCTCCGGTCGGAAGTTTTTGCTGGGTCGTCTATTTCTATTGTAACAGATTTCTTTGATTGCATTAGCAGGGCATCAATAACTATTACAATTAAATATGTCTATTACAATTTAAAAATATGCGATGTTTTCCTTTTTTTCTATTTATACCTTACAGTAGCCTACATGGTCTATGATTTTGGCACAACACACGAGGCATTACCATAACGATCCCGCAATTCCGAATCCGAATCTGAAATTCCTTTCGTAGATTATGCAGTTCCTAGTCAGTTACGAACGATTGCGAAGCGCAAACCGCGTCGATCCATTTCCATTCCGATTTCAAATTCGACGTCTTTGCAGTCCGAGAAAGAGGAGCGATCCGATCCACTTCGTAGGAGCGAGAGTTCGGCATTCCGTTCCACAGTTCCGCCGCTCCGCGCTCCTTAGCGCTGGGGCGGTTTGGCTTAGGTGCAAAACGGTTCGATTCATTGAAGGAACGACGGATCACTCCTAGGTGCGAGAGTCCGACATTGCGTTTAGAGGTCCGCCGCTCCGCGCGCTGACGCGGTTCGGCTTAGGTGCACAGCGGTTGGAAGGAACGCCGGATCAGGCGACCTACTCTTTAACGAACGCCGAACCAGGTGCACCTACTCCGGCAAACGAACTAGGTTCAAAAGAGTAGGTCCGGGAATTGACAACCATCCCTAGTTTAGCAGTAACCGTCATGTAGCTAGAACTATTTTTATCTTGTTGTACGCTCCAGCATGCGTCGTAATTTTTAGGTAAAGCGCTTTCCAGCTGGGCGTATCCCATAAGTAGTTAGTACAGATTGTTATACGTGCCGACCACGTCGGTACCAGGTAAATTGTTGGTTGGTCATGTGAAGTGGCCCAATAGATGTATTAACTATACCGTCTTATGATTTTTCTCTTGTGTCTTGTGCATGTTTGTTTACAGGGTGACTGAGTATCTATGTTACGATCAATGTAAGGTGAGACCCGGACGTGGTGGATGCTCGCTGCAGGTAGGTGGTTGCGTTTGTCACTGCGCTGCGGCTTCTAGAAGAAGTACTTGAGTATCTTTCGCCCCGTTTGACCCTCAAGGTCCGGTTGAACGTGAGTCTTTTGGACTTGGACTTTGTGGCCCCTATTTATTTGGTAACACCCTATATATACCTTAACCCGCTTGCCCTGTGGTGTCTTGTTTTAGGACCCCGCCCCCTCCCTGAGCGTATCTAAGCCGTGGCCTTTAGCCTGTTTCTTACGATTTCCAGGGTGAGCGTGCACATTTCCCGGACTTGCCTAGTTATTTGGTACTCACACAGATACTGTAACACCCTGTTAAAATCACACCAATAGATGTAAAATAATTATAAACTAAATGATTAAGCTAATAAACTAAGATGTGCTGCTTCGGTCTGGACGGGGCTGTAACGGGGATGAACAATGATTTCGCCTCTTGGAGGGTGCGTAATTCCGGACTTTGGGAGGTTTAATTTCGATGTGACTGTAAAGCTGGTGTACAACAGGGCGGCCTGCTGGCGGACGTGTAGTTCCCGGCGAACGAAGTGTTTGGCTTGGACTAGAGTATTGTGGAGGCGAAGCTTGGTTCGGCACCTTGACGAAGAATTGTAGGTTCGGGGCGACTAGATATACTCGTCTGTCGAAGATGCTAGCATATTCTGGCCAACTCGTGGACGCAACAGAAAAGCTTGTCAGGCTTTTAAGCAAACAGGAATTGTTCGGCCACAAAGAGAATTTAAAAGCTTTAGACGAACAGGGGTAGTCTAGCCTTAAAGCTGGGCTATCAAAGCTCTTAGGTATACAGAAATGGTTTAACCAGGGAACTCGACTAAATTTGTCTGCTGATCCTTGGACTATTTAAACATTTTGAGCCCTTTATTTGTAACGGTCGGCGTCGCAGTGGGGGTCAAATTGTTATGTTTTACTAAGCTTAGTTATGTTTTTTAGGGGTTAGCCAGAATTATTAGATCTCCATTATTTTGTAGCTGTCCTAAATTTGCCACCATAGCCCTCTTGTGTTTACCAAGTAAAGTTTATAAATTTGTGTTACATTCGAATTTAGCCGTTGGTTAGTTATAGACAGCGTTGCATTATTTGACGGTTTAATTTGCTACCAGAAACAGGCAGTTTAACAGCTCGTTTCGAAGCGTTGGCTAGCGTTGCATGTAAACAGAGCTATTGTGTTTCCAAGACACGGGTGGCTAAAGTTTTAATACAATTCAAATTTAGACAAGGCGGCGCCTGCATCAACGGTCGCCGTATACCATTGCGCAGAAAGCCGATGGTTTAATAAAATCATATACTGTTTGAGGCTTTCGCGGTTACTCGAATTATTCTTCTTAACATGGAATTTCGGCTTAGACCGCCTAGTATTTGTATATGAACACCCAGCATTTTCTGGCTTAATGTGCCTTGCACCTTGTAAAGTCGAGCAAAAACCCGCGACCTTCACTCTGATGATGCAAGCTGCAAAGTCTTGCAAAACGTTAGTGAATATGGATGCACAAACAGCAAAACGGCCAAATCTGTCTAAGTATCCTCGTTCTCAAGATACTCAAACAACACGAGCCACCAAAGAGCATGACTATCGCGCGGGTTTTTTCTCGACTTTACAAGGTGCAAGGCACATTAAGTCACAAAATTCTGGGTGGTCATATACAAATACTACGCGGTCTAAGCCGAAATTCCATGTTAAGAAGATCAATAAAATCATATCAAACCCATAGTTTTTATGATGAATTTGGATTATATATACAAGGTTGTACATTCCATCACGGAATAGTAACCACCTCTTCATTGAGGCTCTCAGACGCATTTGTTTTTGTGGTGCGTCACTCCACTTTTCTTTTTTCTTCACATGTCCTTCTATAATTTTTTGTTTTTCTTGGCCACCTCTGCTATTTTCTTCCACTTTTTCCTGTCCTGTATTTTTCTTCCCCAATCTGTAATTCCCATTATCTTTAGGTCTTTCTCGATTTGGTCGTTCCATCTGTTCTTCGGTCTTCCTTTTGGTCTGCTTGCATCTGGTTTCCAGTCTGTAATCTTCTTAACATCGCTGCTATCCTTCATCCTTTTTATGTGTCCATACCATTTCAGTCTTGACGCTTTTATTGTTCTTACTATATTTTCATTCTGAAGTATCTCCTCTATTTCAAAATTCATTAATCTTTGGTACTCCCCCTCTCTTATTTTCTTTGGACCATATATTTTTTTTATCATGTTTCTTTCGAAAATTTTTAGTTTTTCCTCTTCTCCACTTGTCATTGTTGTAGTTTCAGCCGCGTACGTGACTACTGGCCTGATTGCTGTCTTGTATATTTTCATTTTTGTTTCCCTTTTTATAGTTTTGCTTTGTATTATTTGTTTGTATTTATGGTAAGCTCGATGTCCCGCCTGTATTCGCTGTGTTATTTCATCCTTTTTGTCATTTTTGTAATTGATATTTTTCCCAAGGTATCTGAAATTCTTCACCACCTCAAATATGTATTTATCGATTACTATTTGTTTCATTTCCTTGTCTTTACTTCTTCCCTGTATCTCCATAAATTTCGTCTTTTCTTCATTAATTAGTAATCCTCTCTTCTTGGCGTTTCCGATAAGTTGTAGTAGTGTCTCACCTAAACTTTTCTTATCTCTTGCTATAATTGCCACGTCGTCCGCGTATGCCACTACTTGTACTGCTTTATTCCTTATTGTTCCTGTTACGTCGCAGTCCTTTATAATTCCATCCATTGCTATATTGAAAATAGTTGCGGATAGTCCGTCTCCTTGTCTTACTCCCGTATTGGTCTTGAACGCCTTCGATATGCCTTCGTCCGTTATTATCGCAGCTTTCGTATTCTCCATAGTCATTTCCACTAGTTTTATTATTTTCTTTGGTATTTTCATTCCTTGCATGTCGATTTTTATTTGTTTTCTATTTAGACTATCGAACGCTTGTTTAAAGTCGACGAATAGTATTTGTGCTCGGATATCATGTTCGTAGCATTTTTCAATTATTTGACTAAGGATCTGGATGGCATCTATTGTTGATCTTCCCTGTCGGAACCCATACTGGTATTCACCCATCCTGGCTTCTGTTACCTTCCTCATTCTTTTTTGTATTAAAGTCGTTAGTATCTTGTATACAGTATTCAGCAAAGTGATCCCTCTATAATTGGTACATTTCAATGGGTTACCTTTCTTAAATATTGGTAGTATTAAACCTTCATTCCATTCCAAAGGCATAGTTTCTGTTTCCCATATTTGTTCTATTAGTTTATGTATCGCCTTTAGTAATTTATCTCCGCCGTATTGTATCATTTCATTCATCATGTCATCTGGTCCCGCTGCTTTGCCACGCTTTAGCTTCTTTACAATTTCCTTCACTTCTTCTTCCGATGGTGCATCTTGTCGTTCTTCTGTGTTTTGCTGTATCTCCTCGTCAATTTCATCCATTTCCTGTTCCGGTTTTGCTAGCAGATTCTTAAAGTGTTCTATCCAATCTTTATTTTCTATTTTTGCCATGTTTGGTTTCCTGTTCTGTTTCCTGATGTATTGGTATAGTTTGGAGTTATTCTTGCTTTCACTCTCCATTTCCTCCATTATTTCTTCCACCCATTCATTCTTTTTCTTTTTCATTAGCCCATTTCCTTCTTTTCTTATTTCCTTATATCTTTCATAATCTGAATCTTTGCCTGTTTTTATCCATTTAAGCCTGGCTTTTTTCTTTTCCTGTATTATTTGGTCGCATTCCTCATCCCACCATTTGTTTTTATTTCCTCTCTTTTCTATTCCTACTACTTTTTCCGTGGCTTTAATTGTCGCATTCTTTATTCTTTTCCATTTGGTTTCTATTTCGTTGTCTTCTTCCATTTCTGTTAGTTGCTTTTTTATTTCTTCCTGGTATTTTTCTTTTTTCTCTTTAATACTATTTGTATCCCATTTTTTCCTCCCTGCCTGCTTCTTTGTTTGGTCTATTCCTCCTGTGTTGATCGTTGCTACTACCATTATGTGGTCCGTGTCTATGCTTGCCCCTCTGTATGATCTTACGTCGTGTATCATTTTTTCTCTCTTTTTTGATATTATATAATGGTCAATCTGGTTTCCAGTGGTTTTTCCCGGCAACATCCATGTAATTTTATGTTCATACTTGTGTTTAAATTTTGTGCTGACTATGTACATATTCATTTCTGTTGCCAGATTACATATCCTCATCCCGTTGTCATTTGTTTCCTCGTGCAGTGTATTCTTTCTTGCCACTTGCTCTATGTACTCCTCTTTTCCGATTTGTGCGTTTAGGTCTCCCAATATTATAATCGTTTCGTGTTTTGGATTTCATCGCATGTTTTTCCTAATGTTTCATAGAACTTATTTTTATCTTCGTCCTCTGCGTCCTCCGTCGGTGCATACACATTTATTAATGCTAAGTTTGCTATTTTATTTTTAAGCCTCATGTACGATATTCTTCCATCTACTCTCTTGTATATGATCACCTTCCTTTTAAAGCTTTCACTGACCAGAAAACCCGTTCCTCTGTGTCCCTGTTTTTCTTCCCCTCCGTAGTATAGTGTATAATCCTCCTTATCTACTCTTCCTTCTCCCTTCCATCTGATTTCCTGTACTGCCATCACTTCTACTTTATATTCTTTCATTTGCTTTGCAATTTCCTCCATTTTTCCTACTGTCAACATCGTTTTTACATTCCAGGTCCCGATCCTTATTATTGTTTTCTTTTTATTTTTTGTGTTTTTCTTGTTTCCATTATATCTTAGCCTGTCCATTGCCATATTCTTTGCCGTTTCGTCCAACCCATTTTTATTACCTAGTAGTTTTTTGGATTCGTTCTCGTGATTTTTCTTAGCTGTCCATTATGACTTTCAGGAGACCTTTCTGATACTGTACGTTTCTGTCCCTCTTGTTTTTCTTTCTCCATATTTTCAAAGTCTTCGCATTCATATTTTACGCCATTAATTATAAGTTTATCACGTTTGAGTACTGCTCTTTGTCCCTTCTGTCTGGCTTCTTTCATAAGTGGTATAAGGTATTTCCTTCTATCCTGTACTATCTTTGTGTAATCTTCGTCTATCCAGATATTAGATCCTTTTAGGTTTTTGGTGTATCTATACATTTCCATTTTCTTCTCCCATGTTTTGAATTTAACAAGCATTGGTCTCTTCTTTCCTGTTCTAAATCCTCCTATTCTTCTAATCTCAGTCACCTCTTCGTCGCTAATTCGTCCCAACCCCATTTTCTCGAAAATTTCTTTCACTTTTTCTTTCCCTTCTTCAGTATTTTCCTTTTCCTTATCCTCTACTCCTTTGATTATTACATTATTTTTCCTTATTTCATTTTCAATTAATTCTATTCTTTCATCTTGTTGTTTAATTGTTTGTTTCAATTTTTTATTTTCCTCTTTCAAATCTCTTATTACTTCCGTATTTTTATCCATTTTCTCTTCTAAGCTTGATAATTTTTCTTGTATCTGAACAAACATTTCCTTTATTTCGTCCATACTTAATTTTTAGGCGTCTCAAACACCGTTATGTCTAAAAACGAAACGTTATGTCTAAGAATATCGTATTACAAGCTAAAAATCTGCCGTGCACTTTGAGTTGGCCGCAACGGTACACCGAATTAATGAATAAGGTTATGCTTTCTTCGCGAGATGATAAATGCTTCCTTATTCCTAATACTACCAAAACCTTAGCGTGGGTTCACCGTGACATAGATGATGATAACAGTCTTCCAGACAACTTGCTGCGCATTGCCGAAACGATGACGTAGCAATATGTTTGCGGAACAGTATTCGTTATTACTTGACAGCAGAGGTCCTACACGGCAGGAGCTTTCTTGTACTTTGTAGGTTTAGTTATTGTATATAGCAATTATAGTATAGGTTAAGAACACTAGCTTGTATGATATAGGTAGTAAGTTAAATTTTACGAAAAATCTGATTGTTTGGACCAGCATTACCAAATATATATGTTATTTAACACTGTAGTCACTCATGTTCAGCATTTACAATAATAAATTACTGTAAAACATAAAAAGTTTTTATTTAAAAAAAATAAATGGTAGTAAAACAAAAAAAAGTGTTTTTTTGAAAGAGTTCTATAGAATCATAGTAAGTTATACAACATTGTTTTTGAATATCCAGGAATTGTGACGATTATCGAATCCCAACCACTTTACGTAAAGCTGATTACCCTTCTTCTTCAACACCTTTTCTACCAGGTATACGTCCGAGTGTTTGGTTTTCTGTAATTCGTGCTCGTAAAATCCACCTTTGATTTCCTGCCCTTCCTGATAGGTGAGTCTGTAGGTGGTAGGATTTGTAAGTCGCACTGTGGCTATTTTGAATATTTCGTTGCTCCAGCTGGGTGTGTAGCCCTTGCTAAATATCGAACGATATTTACTAATGCGTACAGATTCTCCTTTATGAAACTTTTGAGGTGTCGGATCTACAGTTTTTGTGTGGCTGTACACGGTGTGTAACAGACGTTTGGCATTTTTAAGATTAATTTCAGCCGGCTTCATACCTGTTGTGCTATGCCTAGTTGTGTTATATTTGCTTAAAAGTTGGGGTAGAATGTCCAACCATTTGTAGGACCCTTGCAAACTAAACTGCTTCCACATCATGTTTTTAAGGGTGCGGTTACATCTTTCTATGATGTTGCTTTTCATAGTTGAATACGTGCTGTAATGATTTATCTTGTAACGTCGCATCAATGCTTGAAAATCGCCGTTATAAAATTCTTTTCCCAAATCGGTTTGCACGTTTTTAGGAGATACCTTCATATTAGCAAGAACTTTTCGCATAGCTGCCGCTACATCTTTTCCCGTTTTCCGTTTTACCGGAAGAGCCCACAAATATTTAGAAAACGGGTTAATAACGGCTAAAATGTATCGATAACCTTTATTGCTTCGTGCATATGGCTGCATCTCCACCAAATCGGCTTGTAGTAAATCATGCAATCCTTTGAGAATCACCCGTCGTCTCTTGAAATTTCTTCGCGCTGGTTTGTGAAGTTCTGCAACTAGATCCTCCTTAGGACTCATTGTCGAATGTTGTTGTATCGACTGCTATGGGACATTTAAGCAGCAGTTGCACGTATAACTTATTGTTTATGGATTCGAATTGCCGTTTATCTCCTCGCCGCAATGTCTTACCGACAAGCGTGTCGTGTTTGATGCCGTTGATGTGTGATACTACCAAAGGTCCGCTGACTTGAACACTTATGATCTCACCGATCGTTAACGGAAAAATGTACTCCTTATTACCGAAAATTTTGGAATATCCGCTTTCATCATAACCACGCCCCACTAGCAGCAGTGGTACTTCTATATGGAATTGGTTTACATTTTGAACTTTTATAAAGATATGTTTGCGATGAGAACAACAGCGCGCGCTATGGTAGTGGCGTCCAAATTTGTCTATGGGCATTACTCTATCGTCTAACACCTTCTGATCGTAATTCAATAGGTACTGTTGCGATCTAGCCATCTGGTTCGTGTTGTTAAGGTGACGATCGCAAACAAAGTTTATTGAGTTCATTATATTGGTTTATAAAGCAAACACGCGTTTTATTTCAACCAGTATATGTGAGCATATTTATGTAAGATATAACGCCCCAAAGGCTCTACTCTTACAAATGGTGACCCCGACCCCAAAGGCTCTACTCTTACAGTACTCTGCTTTTGTACTCGCCTTAGTGAATTATTTTTGCATCTCGTAGAGCTTGGGTGATGCTTACGATTTCGTTGGAATGGCCGGTGTGCCCCGCTACCTGAGAGGCTAGTAATATGCGCAGACGATCCACTAATGAATTTGGATCTTTCCAAGGAACAAATTCCACTTTTTTATTGGTTACTGTTAATAACCCTTTTCCGGTACGCTGTACTCTCGATGCGGCTCTGGCAGGCTGTCTAACGCCGGAGGATGTACTCAGGGGACGTACTACTTTTATATATTTCGAGCCGGCGTTGCCGCTTATCCTTTGGGTTGGATCGTAGTTCTTACTATTTGCGGCGGACCGGTTCACTATGTCTTAGTAATTGTCAAGATCTTTGGTTGTATAAGTCATCGGTTTCTTTAAGAACATTAATTCGTAAAAGCCAGGAGTGCCTTTGTATACTATTCTATTGTCGTGATCTGTAATAACCATGTTCTGACCCTCAAAAGTAAGCTGTTTATTTCCAATTGCAAATTTATCAGTGTCTATGTCCCATCGAACTCCATAGTGGCGATCGTACTTGCTCTCTGTATCTCGTATCATTCCCTCGATATATTTTTTAGCTAACCCTGAGAACTGTTCCAGGTATTCCCCTAGAACTTCCGGTTCCATCATTTGTAGCACGGTTTCCCTAGCCTCTGCTACCGAACTTTCAATTGCCGCTTCTTCTTGAGCCTTCACCTGTTGCTCCTCATCCGGTAAACTCTCATACAATACTTCTCTGTCAAGAAATCTAGGTGTGGATGTTACCAACGCCGAAGTCGACGGTCCGGGAATGGCAATGTCGGGGGTTGACGCTCGTACGGGGGTTTTACCATTTCTCGGACGGGGTAGGATAGATGGTGTGAACACTCGCCGTTTGATGGTTCTCAGCATGGGTCCTACTTCTTGCTGTATTGTTTGACCACCTTCTTGCTTGATGGATGTGTCAGGTCATTTTGTATTTTAATTAGCCCCCTAGGCTTTAGGGCAGCGTGCCCGTATGTTAAACCCTTTTAGTTACTCATTTGGCTTCATCGCCTAATTCCATAATAATGATTTTGCACATATTTGGCCTCAAGCGCAGCATTTCTCGTCATCTGGGGCACCCCTTTGTTGGTACTTTGACCGCCGGGTGTTAACGCTCGCAAGATTTCCGAACCGCTCTCTTTGTCACCGGAACGTATTTGTTTTATTGGGCGAATCGCCATTGGCTGTCGAGAGTCACGTGGTAACGCCGTTTTGGCTCACGCCACTTCGGGCGTTGTAACGCTTCTTGCTCGGCAGTTCAACTCAGGCCACTAAACAAGGGAGGTGTGTGTCGTTTAGCGGCAATCTTATTACGCCAAGGCGTAGGTGTGATGAAATTCCATGCCCGGTTCTATGTCATCACGTAAGGGAGTGTTCCCTTTAGCTCGTTGTGCGAGGATACCGTTGAGGTAGTACATGAATGGGCTAGCTTTGCAGTCGTAGTGGCGTTTGTTGAAGCGCCAGCCTTTGTCACCATTTTGGGCGCATCCAGACCATTCACACCGTCGGCCGTTTTAGCGGAGAATTAATTGCCACAGGCAACCTGTTTCCCGCCAGCTGGACCGCATGCTGATCTCTTGGACCGTCACCAATAAAACTAAGGTATTTGTAACCATTGAATCATAACCATTGTTGCGGTGTTGCTTCCGCTTGTACGCTCGCTTCGCGGGGGCGTATTTGTGTGCCGAGGTGCTCCATGTGACTAACTTCTTGTGCGCGAGCCTTGCGCCTAACCATGTGAATAATTGCTGAACTCTTGGCATACGTGCTGTAAGGCGGCATCGCCAGTTTGGTCGCAGTAAAATTGCATGTGCGCGAACTTGATGTGAAATCATGTGCACCGTTAAAGATGTACCCTTCGCATCTTAAATTGTTGTCGCAAAGTGGCGTCGCTCGTTTTTAATCTAATCACTTCCCTCACTTGGGCTTTGCTGTGTTTGCCCAAATTATCATGTGAGCCAGATCACTTCTTATCAGGGCTGTGCCATATTCGCCAAGTTTTGTGCGAGACCTTTCGTATGTTAGCAACGGCGTCGTGTTCGGCTCGTTGAGTGTTACACGAAGTTATCGATCGCTTGGGCGGCGTAGCACCAGCTGTGTCATATTCTAAATTCACCTGCGGGCGTTAAGCTATGTAAGCCCCCTTTTCGGCCAAATATATCTCAGTAACTCGCCCCCCTTTTTGCCTTGCGAATTGGGTTTCTAACTAATTCGCCGCATCTCTTTGCGGCACCGGATTCTGCCGACAGCTACGCTGTTCGCGTCGCCTTTGCTGTTGCATAACTCGATTTTTATGAACAAACATTCCCTTTGTGGGACTCATATGTCAAACTGCTCTTGATTTTGTACAGTTATGGGTGTTGTTTAGTAACAGTAGTGCGCCCATCAGCTGATGCTTATTTATAAGAATTAACCCAATGTTTGTGGCACGCTTTGCTGCCCCAATGTAAGAATTGAATAATAGACGCTTATCTAATTAAGAGACGCTTTATTCTTGGTCGATTTGTGCATGTTCTGTTTCAGCGTGCGCCCATCATTGAGAAGATAAATGTACGGTGGGGCCAGTGAGATCAGAGTGTGCAGGTAAGCTTGGTGGTGACATTGCCGTGGCTGAAAGAGCCCCACTTCATGATCTAAGTATTTTTGCCATCACGAAATCATTGTGTGAGTTTATAATTCACGAGTACCCCTATCGACGGAGTGTCTTGAATACTTCGCCCCCGTCTAACCGCCCAGGCCCGGTTATTCGGGTTAAGACAGGCTTGGTGGCGCCCTCTTTATTTTACCGTTATTTACCGACCCTCTGGCCGTTACCCTTAGATAATCTCGTTAACCCCCCCCCCCCCCCAACTCCACTGAAAGTCTAGCCGGCCTATCTTGTTGCGGCTGGGTAGCGCCTAGGAGAACTTTCGTCCCGATTTCGTCCATTACGGCAGGCGCCGGCCGTTTCGTTTATGTATGAGCCGGTGCGGTGTCGTAAAGACAGTTCAAGACCGTAACAGATGTTAGCAATTCCGTGAGTTGCTGGGAAATTGGTTTAAATTGCTCCGCAAGAGCCGTCCGCGATTCGGCGATATCTGCTTTTAAAATTTCATATTTTTGCCTGACAGCCTTTCTAGCTTTAATAAGATCGCTTACTAACCGTTTGTCTATGTTGCTATTACTCTCGTTGTTCGTAGACTAATAATTTGTACAGCAGTGGTCCATGCCTATATAGTGAAATAACTGTCGAACTCTTTTCTATAACGACCGGCGTTGATTTCGCTTTCTTTGTCGATAACTAAAAATCCATGATCTTTGATCCAACAGTGCGAACATAAGTTTTTAAACTTTTCGAATGACATGTCTGTGTTTACATGATCATCGTAAATGTGTTTAAGATTGGTGTGGTCTTGCCGGAATACGATTATGATATTCGCATTATCTCGTACCAGTTGTTTCGGGATTGATGAGTAAGTCTGACAGAGGTAAAAACAATCTATATTTCGATGACGTCCGAAACTAAAATAATCTCTAATTATGCTTTGAGTATCGCACGCCACGTCATCAAACACAATAACAGAATTTTCTTTCGCCTCGTGTGGTTTGATAACCTCACACCCCTCGCTGAATTCGTAGAATCTGATTTCTTTTAGTGACTTCAGGGGTATCTTCAGGAATTTGTATTTAGGTTGGTCAAGGGTTTTGGAATACAAATACAAGTTTTCAAACCGCACCCCATTGAGGTGCACCAAAAGACTGATCATCGCATTGGTTTTCCCAGAGCCGGAAGGACCAATGATCAAACCCCTTTTACATCCCATACCCAGTAAAGTGCCGTGTCGTCTAAACCTCTGTGACATGGAATTTACTGTATGATTTACTACCGGCAGCGAACATTTTTGTTTCACAAGTTTGACGTTCTCCATCGTTTTCGGACGGGGACGAACTAGCTTCTAACCGCGCTGTGCTAAGTATATATCTACTCCTTTGAGCTTCACACCGTCAGTCGCTCTTCGACGAGCGTTTCTTTAAGATGAGTTATACTAGACGTAAAACTCGTAGTCGTCGTCGAATCGTAAGACGGAAAGGTCGCGGTTTGTTGAACACCCTTATTGACAAGTTACCCTTCGAATTACATATACCAGGTTACAAGTTTTGCGGACCTGGTACTCGTTTAAACAAACGGCTTTCTCGAGGTGATCGAGGAAGAAACCCTCTGGACGAGGCTTGCAAGCAACACGACATCGCATACTCACAATCTAGCAATATTTCGACACGTCACGCGGCGGATAAATTTCTTTGAACAGAAAGCTTGGGAACGCGTTAAAGCAAAAGACTCTACTCTTGGAGAAAGAGCGGCAGCTCTTGCTGTTACAGGGATTATGAAAGGGAAAACCAAACTCGGCATGGGAGTCTCCCGGAAACGAAAGCGTACAGAACCCATTGCTGTTATGGAAACACCCCGGAAACGAAGACGTACACTACCTATTGCCGCGCAAAAATTTGGTACGGGAGTATCTAGAAAACGGAAGCGTACACTACCCACTGCTGGTGTGACGGTCCCCCGAAAATGAAGGCGTACATTACCTATTGCCGCTCAAAAATTTGGTACGGTGGTATCTAGAAAACGGAAGCGTACAAGGTGTAGTAGGCGTAAACGTATTGGAGGCGCGGTCGTTTTTAAATCGCGAAGGAAACGCCGAATTCGTTCCAGAGTAGTACCTGCTCTTAAGAGAGGAGGTATATTGCCGCTTGTACCCATACTTGCTGCATTAGGAGCATTGGGGTCCCTCGGAGGCGGTGCTGCAGCAGTCGCTAAAGCGGTAGGGGACTCAAAGGCTTCTAAAAAGGATCTCCAGGAAAAGGAACGGCATAACAAAGCTATGGAATCCATTGCTCGAGGAAAAGGGCTATATCTACGACCGTATCAGTCAAAAAACTACCGTTGAAGCTACCACGCCGAGCGTTGACGAACATCGATATTGCACAGTACGTTAAACGCTTAGAAATTCCCCATTTTAGGGAGATATTTATGCGAGATGCCCTACCCGACAAAATTCGTCAACGAGAATGTGGTGTTACTAACTTAGACGATGATGTTGGACCTGGCACACATTGGACAGCCTACGTTAAAGCTGATCGATTTGTTCTGTATTTCGATAGCATAGGTCGCTTACAACCTCCTCCCGAATTAGTAAACTGCTTTCGCAGCGATGGTAGCAACAACACAATTATGTACAACTCTAATAGATATCAAAAACTCGCATCATACACATGCGGACATTTGTGTCACAAATTCTTATATAACTTTGCAAAACCGCTTTTGTCGTCAGTTTAAGTGCCGCGCTTCATCATGTCCAGCATTTCGCAGCTGGCAGCTTCATATCATACCCGGTGTTCATGCTGTGACTCAACATTCTTACGCTGTCGCTACAAGCCCAAAATTACAAACCCCCAGATATGTCATCGTAGGGTTTCAATCAGGTCGTTCGGGGCTAATCGCTAAGGACAATGCTAATTTCGATAAAATTGGTCTTACTAATTTCCGAGTTTATCTGAACACCGAACGATTCTCATACGACAATTTACATAACAATTATGCACTCAATCATTACGCAACATTATACGACATGTATTCCAAGTTTCAATCATCTTATTATAGCAAAATCGATGAGCCCTTCTTCTCCCGCCATGACTTTGCAGACAAGGCGCCCATTGTAATCGATTGTTCCCATCAAAAAGACTACCTTCATGCAAATGCCGTCGTTTTTCGTGTTGAATTTGAAACTTCCGCTAACGTGCCAGCCAACACAACTGCGTATTGTCTCGTTCTTCACGATCGGGTTTTTACTTACAACGCATTGTCAAAAGCAGTTAAACAACTGTAATTTCGCAAAACACTTGAGTTGCACCTCGACTTTTAGCGTAACTAGACCGTGCTCCCTCTACCTAATACGATGAAGATCATTATCGATATTCAAGGTTTTAAGACGTCCGATAAGCACTTTAGCCCAAAAGAATTGGCCTCCTACGACGGTACCTCAGTATCTCACCACATTTTTAAACCCCCTTTCGCCCTCCATTCCTTAACACCTCATTTACAACAACAAGCCCACTGGGTAATGACTAATCACCATTGCATCGACTGGAATGAGGGATTTACTCCAGCATACATGTTTCCTGCAATCTTGCGACGTCTTCTGCAAGGTGCCACCGAAGTATATGTGAAAGGTCGAGAAAAGGCAACTTTTCTACGCCGCTTTACTACCATCCCAATCATCGAAGTGGAAGAAAGACCGGCCCTCACCCCACACAACCCGCTTGTATATATCATTCCAAACCGATTTGTTATTGCGCTTTATCTAACGTGTATCATATTTATAATCACTACATAATGGAATGAAACAACCTTTTTTTTAATTTTTATTGTTTTTTATTTGTTTACAATATATAGTTTAACTACATGGATTAAACATCTACGTACTAGTGGAAAATCGTTCTACATAAATTGTCTGCCTATGTTCGGCGCACAAGACTTTTTGCAGTACTTCATCCATAGTAAGTATCCTCCCATGAAACCGCAACCTATCCACACCTGCCCATTCCCACCGTTCTTTTCGAGCTTCTCGATACGCATACGCCCACGTATGCAAATTGTACATTTTATTCTTCGAGTCGTCAAACTGCACGCTCTTCTTCATTTTCCTTCCTCTGTATTAAGGCTTTTACTTCACACGTATGCCATTTTAGGCCAAGACTATCCATTAAATCTACAAGAAGGCCTTCATTTATGGCTCCGTCTAAAAATAGTTGACCGACAGCAGCACCATTTTTATGCTGTTTTTCTTTTTTATACAACTCTTCGTCACTGAATCCGGAACGTCCTAACCCATATACGACTTCGTGCGACGCTTTAAAAGCTAAATCCTTTAACGAACTCACTAATCGTTCAACCGCACTAGGTACGTCTCTTGCAGCCGGTCGAGCAGCCTCTCTATAATTCATCCACATGACTACACTGCCAACTGACGACTCAGGGCTTCCACTTCGATGTCGCACTTTACCATAGAACTCGCGAACGTTAGCACTTCCAACATACACGCAGTCTTTTCAGAGTTCTCCTCCAGCTGATCCACTACAGACCATACATTTACTAAACAGTCTCCACAAAGGTTTGCTACACCCTTCACTGTCTCTTTATAGAAACTCTCAAAGTGCAACGCTTTTAATTGTGCGAATCGCACTTCCACGAGTTTCTGCAAGCGCCACAATTCTTCTACAGTTTCGCTCGCTAAACGCACCTCTGACAAGCCCACTTCCTCCAATTTGATTATTTTCCTTGTCTGGATCGCTTCAAATACAATCCTCTTCTTTTCCAGAGCTGGCCACTCACCGTCGAGAGAATAGAAGTAGTTGGAAATCACTCCTTGATTTGCAATCAGGGCTGTCCACTCCCATTCATTTAATTGCACCCAGTCATTTTTGGCACCCCGTATTATAATACTTGGGTTAAATTGCGAACTCCAATCAAACCATACACTCACGTACTTAGAACTTGATTTATTTAATTTGTACGTCCTACTATTCAGAAGTTCTGGACAGAACAGTGGTTACGGCTTTCTTGCTTTATTACTCTGAACTACCTCGATAGCTTTCAACAAGGCTTCCATTTCTGCACTACTATCGGATGCTACTACCCTTGCAGACTCTTCTACGCGCTTTTATTTTCACATTTCCAAGGTTATATGTGGTAGGAGGTGAGCGTAAACGCAACCTTGAAGTCATGTTTACTGCACTACCTTTTTGGACTCAATAATTATGGGAACCTTGAGTTGAAATTCCACATATAGCATATTTGGCTTGACTGCCCAAAATTTTATTATATCACCCTTTTTTAATGTTATCCCAATCATTTCGCGAAAGTTATATGACCCCATCTTGTTGATATAAATTTCGGTATTTTCGGGATAAAGTAAGACGTTTGTTATTTCAGCTTCACGGAAGGGAATAGTATATTCGATGTCACCATGCGGTAGGATGTACTATCTATCATCATTGAAGGCAATGGATACTAGTTGTAAATCTCGTTCATAATATAAAGGCTCGCTTAGCTCTTCAACCACAAACACCTGCGGGTGTGACGTGGAATTCGCATGCATATGTTTGCCAAATTTATCGATAGGCATTGCTCAAGCGTCGAATACTGAAAGCGTGGGCTTCTACTTATAAAATATCAATAATCATAGACGTCGCTAGGAGTGCAATAAAAACACAGACACCTTTATATACATATATTTAATCAAACCAACAATAAGTAATATATACTACATCCCCATCTGCTAGCCGAGCGAGAAAGCGCTGGATGGGGACCTCTACATGCTGCCGCCACCATAGGAATGGGTCGCCCTCGTATGTGGTGGGTAGCGTCCTCAGGAGGGTCGACTGTCATAGGCGCTCGCTTCCAAGACTCATGGAATAGTCTATTGTTACGGCAGCCTGGAGTTGACGAGCTGATGGAGGTCGCGGTTCGGAGGTGATAAAGTATTCAAACTCTTTGTAAAATGTGGGAGCATCTTTAAAGAGTGCATCAACAACAATGTCAGGCATGATGACTGGTAGCTGTGGTGGAAAAAAGTTACGCTTTATATGTGAATCTCAAGGTAAGACCCTTGACCTTCTACGTCTCCATCCTTGACTACGCTCCTATATTAAGTTGCCTGTTTTCTGTAACAGTCATCATAATCCTCCAGCGCCTACCATAATCATCAAGCAGCTATGGCAACTAACTTCAAGAATGCAGAACAATTTTACCGTCATTTTCGTCGGTTTTTGGCTAGTTGCCCTCCAGCATCCTCTCAACGGTCTCTCCAGGCAGTGGTCACAATGGAGTACGCCCTGAACCTACAAGGAGAAACCCTAGCGGAGACGACCACCTTACGGACGTGGCCTGCAGCCTTCGACGGATCGTCAGCTGTGTGGTGGCAGACCAACATCTTCAAGCCAGTGGACCGGTATCTAGGCCTACTGGAGGATGGGGAAGTTACATATATAACTTATACTTGGAAATAAATAAATATATTTAGAAATATTTCGGTGGTTTTATTTTAGTTTCGAGATTGTGACCTTGAGTTGTAGAATATAAAAGTTTCACAAACGTGTGCGTAGTTAGTTGCCATCATGAGCTCAGAACCTCGATATCCAGAATTTGGGAGCTACTCCAAACGGCTACGAACATTCGGCGATTGGAGTCGAGGTCAAACTTCAGAATCGCTAGCAGATGCCGGTTTCTTTTGCATCAGCGACACGATTAATTGTGTACAGTGTTTCTACTGCGGAGTTCAAATTTCTGGTTGGAAGCGCAATGACAAACCCCTATCTGAACACCTCCGTTGGTCACCCAACTGCAAAATTGCCAAGGTCTACCAGCAATTACAAACCATAGAAGACTTGACTATGCAACTTATCGATGCGTTGCATTTTTCCTCCGGAGTAGATGTGGCTGGCAACAATGGAACGGGCGCGGCCGACAAAACAAAAGGTTGCTGTTGTCATAAGTGATGCAAAGTGCGGCGCCAAACCATTCACTAGTTGCCATCGACTTGTTGAACATGCTACCAATACAATTTTTGGTTGCTCTCGCTGCAGTTCATGATGGGATTCTCTACGTCCTTCAACCGCCGCGGTGCAGTTCAGCTTCTTTCGCCTACAATGATGGAGTGCACAACGTGACGTGGCGTAAAATGGATACCAGTTCCTTGACAACTATTTCCGTTTTTAAAATACAAGTGAACAACTTTACTGAACATAACGTTTTAACGTTCAAGATAAAATACCATTTCCCTTCATATGCGGTAGATACGAATTGGCAAACGATTTTGCTAAAAAATAAACCTGATGTCTTGAAGAAGTTGCTCTCACCAGCGGATAATTCCTGCTGTATATCTACTATTGTTTTAAGCACTATTTTATTCGCTCTAATGAATATGTCTGTAACGTATTTCTTAATCTGTTGGTATTATAATCATTTAGTCTAGCTACTACTGCAATTACTCTTTGTATGTGCATCTTAAATATAACTTTTTATTAAATTATGTGTATCTTTCACTCTACGAAGGTACTCTGGATGAGTAACCAAATATTCTATCAGACTCGATGGTTTAGAGGTAAAGATACCCTCGGCTGCAGATTGCGCTGCGGATATACAGGGAGACCTAGGTTCGAATCCTAGTCGAGTCATAATTTAG
>CALNHX010006845.1:0-82822 GCA_940337035.1 Agriotes lineatus
CGAAAATCCGACTCGTTAACTCGCTGGTATTTTCCATATTTCTTTATGCCGCAGGCCGTCGTCGAATTGACGCGTTTGAAATGTGGATCTGGAGACGTATGTTGAGAATTTCATGGACAGCTCACCGTACAAACGTATCCGTTCTCGAAGAAATTCGACCACGACAAAGACTCTCGTGTACCGTTTACAGTCGCATTCTGTCCTTCTTTGGACATATCCAACGCAGCGAACACAATATCGAAAGGCTGGTAGTTCTAGGTAAACCAGATGGAAAAAGAAGACGTGGACGATCACTAAAACGTTGGATAGACCTAACAAGAGATCTTCTCCACACTAGTTTGAGTGAAGCCATCCATATGGCTTCCAGTAGACAAAGATGGCGAAACACGGTAAAAAGAGCCATCAGTAATATTCAAAATTAATAATGGGTCACAACACATCTGTCAAGATGTTATGAATAAGAAGAAGACACAGAATAAACAACTAAAATCCATTAGGTGTTTATTATATGTAATTGTTTATGTAAGTGGGAAATATCATTAGAACGTGACAGGCAAAGAATTAATTTGAAAATCGTACGACACTCATTGATGACCAATAGAAAAATTAGTTCACGAGCCATAACCAAGACAACAACAAAATATCTTGGAAATTTTTTGTAGGTAGACATTACTTCTTTTTAGGGTTTGTGTCGTTACGATTTTCTTACCGAATCTGCATTCGAGCATTAATTCATATCCGAAAATCAGTTTTCGTGCATTTAAACAACGTCCTAATTTGCCCTCGCGTCCCGCTCGGGCAAATTAATACGACGTTGTTGGAACGCACTCAAAAAATTTCCGGAAAGAATTAATGCTCTTATGAGATTATATGTGAAAATATTAAATAAGACGTTATACTTGTGTTGAAATAGCTATTTGTACAATAAGTTGGGAAAAGTGATGTTTTTCCGTTTTAGGCGTCGTAAACGGAAAAACATGCTTTTCCCAACGTATTGTACACAAGATTTTGTTAAATCCGGTAAAAAATTACTCATTATTTAATTATCCTATAACATAAAATCTTTGCTCTCTTCTTTCTGCCTTTCTGCTCTAATTTTTTAGTTAACATATATAAAAACTAAAGTTAGCATTGATTTTTTTTGTCTTATTTTTCCATTCTAGTTTGGAAAAATTCAACTTTTCCGCATCCAATTGAGTATTGAAAAATCGAAGAATTCCTAGCCGGGTTTAGTTTTGAGGAATTGGTTTCTTTTGCGTATAGAGATTTATTTTACCTTCCGTAACCAAACTAATCAATCAGAATGGATATTGTTGTTAGTAGATGAAATAGACTATGAATTACGAATACGGGGTGTTGTTTGTAAGGGAAATATGATAGAAACGCGTAAACTGCTTAGAGCCCGTGTTAGATTAGAAAAAAACGGGAAATGCTTCTTTCCCGGAGGTAGAAATGAATAACGTGGAAGAATTAGAAATATGCAATAGGAAGCTTAATATTCTTGTAGAAGAGATATTAGCAACTGAGTCATTCGTTAGGGGTAGTAATGATTTTAAACGTATTCAGACCCGCTTGGTATATATTTCAAATCGATTTGAACGGTTAGTTTCTGGGGAGCCTTTAACAGATGATAAAGACGAGCTATATAATAATAGATGTTTAGGGACTATGGACTACCTCGAGTCCAGATTAACGTCCGAAAATGAACCTTTAGTTCCTCCTATATCACAAGCAGTTAACGTAATGGACCTTGACGATGAGCCGTCACAAACCAATCAATCACAAAATCACTTTAGTAATTCAAATTTGATTGATAATCAACATTTTCAAATTTTACCGACACCTATTGATATTAACAGCACTAAAGTTATTGACGCTTCTCCATGTTATAACAATTACCTTCCAATGAATAAATGGAACATTCATTTTGATGGTTAATCTGGACTTTCTAGTTTTCTAGAGCGTTTGAAGAATTGCGAATAGCCCGCGGGGTATCGATCGGTTCAAGATACTTTGTATAATTGGGATCAGCTAGTTAGTGCGTTACGTTCAGCTTTTCTTCCATGTGATTATGAGGCTTGTTTATGGGATGAAATACGCAGTCACACTCAGGGTGCTGATGAGCCTGTAACTGTATTTTTGTCGATTATGGAAAACTTAGTCTGTCGGTTACCGTCGATGCCTTCCGAAATAAATCGTCTTAGTCTTATTCGTAGGAATTTATTACCACATTTCCAAACCCAACTGGCTTTAGAAAACATTGTTTCCTTCTCACATTTACTTCGAGTATGTAAATCTGTTGAGGATGCACATGTGCGTGCACAACGGTTCCGTGGACCTCCCACTCAGGGAAATCGAATGTTAGAACCTGATTTAGCCTATCAAAAGCCTAAATGTAATTCTAGGATTCATACTGTGAATGTTTCCTCAAATGAGGGTTACGTTCAAACTCGTAATAACAACCCACCGAAAGTAATCAATTCAACCAAGCCTTCTGATTTGAGATGCTGGAAATGTAATAAACCGAATCATTTAGCGAATAGTAAACAATATTGCTATGGTTGTGGACGACCTGATTTTACTGTCCGTACCTGCCCTTCATGTTCGGGAAATGGTGGTCGGCGCTGTTAGAGGACCGAATAGCGCGCCGTCAAGAAAACTCTTCGGTCAATGTTGTAAATAATTCGGATACTCGTTCTAAAGCTGTTTTAGATTATATTTTAAGTCACGCAGATCCTGATGAAAGACCGTATCTTCAAATTTCAATTTTTGGTAATCAGATTCTTGGATTGCTAGATTCGGGTGCCTCGCATACTGTTGTTGGTAGAAAGGGATGGGAGGTATTGAAAGGTCATTGTAGGTTTACACCAAGTAAAGATAGGACTTGTAATGTTGCTGATGGTGCTGAGTGTCAAATATTAGGTATTGTTACCGCACCACTTATGCTTCGCGATAGAGTTTGCATTTGTGAGTTGTTAGTTGTGCCTTCCGTACCTCGTACTTTAATTCTGGGATGCGATTTTTTGCGAAGGATGGGTATTGTAACCGATCTTAGAATTAATGAATGGACCTTCTCAAAAGATCACTTGATCCCGGAAGTAAATGCTATACAGGCGGTAGAACACATATATGAAGTTCAGCGCGAACAATTAGATTGTTTTGCCAAAGAAGTTTTTAGTAAAATGGGAAATAAGTTAGGATGCACTCATCTTGTCGAGCATGAGATTAAAACTACATCGTCACCTATTAAGCAGCGATATTATCCTATTTCTCCTGCTCTGCAGAAACAGATAGATCTTGAGTTAAAAAAATGTTGGATGAGGGAGTAGTAGAACCTTCGACTTCTGCTTGGTTATCTTCGATAGTGATGATTAAGAAAAAAGATGGTAGTTATCGGTTCTGTGTTGATTATCGTCAACTTAATAAAGTCAGTCAACCTGATGCTTATCCTATTCCGTATGTGTCAAGCACCTTAGATAAACTTCGTGATGCTCATTATCTTACGACTCTTGATATTAAATCCGCATATTAGCAGATAACTGTAGCTGCTTCTTCACGCCCTTTAACAGCGTTTACCGTACCTAATAGGGGGTTATTTCAATTTCGCCGCCTACCTTTTGGTTTGCATACAGCGGCTGCGACGTGGCAACGTTTAATTGATCGTGTTATTGGTGCTGATTTGGAGCCATGTGTCTTTACGTACCTCGAAGGTATTGTAATCTGTACGCCACTTTCGAAAAACACCTTTCTACTCTTCGTGAGGTTGTGTCTCGGTTGTTATCTGCTGGTCTTACTTTAAGTCAAAACAAATGTCATTTCTGTAAGCCGGAACCTAAATATCTCGGTTATGTAGTTAATTCACGCGGTTTATTAGTGGACCCAGAAAAAGTAGACGCGATTAATCGTATTTCTACTCCTGTGTCGGTGAAGGAAGTACGTCGTGTGATTAGTATGGCGTCATGGTACCGCCGATTTGTTCCTAATTTTTCTTCACTTATAGGTCCTGTTACGGTATAAAAAGGACTTTACGACACCCACCCAAGGTGAGCATCGCACCACGGAATCAGTCCTGAAAACATGACACACTTGCCCTGAGATCGGTTCGAAATAGGCTAATAGGCCACGGCTGGCATAATATATACAGGGTATGTCGAAATTATGAGGGCGCCACCAAGCCTGTCGTAACCCGGCTAACCGGGCCTGGACGGTTAGACGGGAGCGAAGCATGCAAAAATACTCCGCCAATAAAATTATTCAAGAGTTGCAAGGTCAAACAACAACTTCGGGATTGCCTTAAGCAAGGATTGTGATTAGGTGTCCATCCGACCACGACTACGCAGCTGTCCCACTCACCTGCACGCTCACAGCTTCCTCGTTCCGTCGTACAATAATTCGTACAATAAAGGGGCGTCTATCTGTAACAGAACATGCACAAACCGAAACAAACAATAGTTCCCTTAACTAACCAATCATATATTTCACTTCGAGTTACAATGGGGTAGCAGAATGCGTCGCCCTGTATCTAACCTTACTCTATAATTAAGGGCACCAGCTGGCACGCGCGCTCTAAGCTTAACGACAGATGTTGAACATTAGTGAACAGCAATAATAGGTACAAAGATACACATTGCCTTATGCAAGGGCAGCGACGATTTACATTAGCCTTCACGGCCTGAACTGTCTGCAGTCTGAATGAATACACTAGCGTAGTAATGAATAGGTACAAAGATACACATTGCCTTATGCAAGGGCAGCGACGATTTACATTAGCCTTCACGGCCTGAACTGTCTGCAGTCTGAATGAATACACTAGCGTAGTAATGAGTAGTAATGAGTAACACTCGCGTTCACAGCGGTAATCAGTTTAAAGGCACATACCTTAATGCGTGGGCGGTGAGGGAGCCTGGTACAGCTGAGTTGCGACGAGCTGCAATCGTAGGTGGTAGGTACCTTCGGTGTTACAACGGCGAAAGGGGGTGAATGCATAACCGCCTCAATGGCGACGGGAGACGCGTCAAGACGCGTACAACGGGACGACGAAAATGATGGGGGCCTCACTCGTTCTGCTGAACCAAATCCTCGTAGGTCGAGATGAAGGGGGCACGACCCCTCACTAATAGTAGCAGGAACTGGGCTCCAAAACACCCACGTTACGCCGAAGATCACTCGACAAATTTCGAATCACCACCACCACACACCCAAGCGCTCTCTGCCACGGGCTCTGGAAGACTCACCGAGGGAAGCGTCGGCAAAAGGTCACCTTCGCCGCGTCCCCCACGTGACTAAACCACAGCGAATCGCAAGGCGATGAAATGAAACCAACCAATGCGGGCCACGCTGGTATCACGCCGCCACCGCGTGCTAAATGAAACAAACCAATGCGGGCCACGCTGGTATCACGCCGCCACAGCGTGCTATTCAGAATTCAGAAAAACGCCATCAGAGGAGAGCTCCAACCGACGACAAATACTGCTTTTTAGGCTAACTATGTGCGAAATCGTGATTCTGGAATTAGGCGATGGAGCCAAATAAAGAGCTAAAAGGGCTTAGCATACGGGCGCGCTGCTCTAAGCTTAGGCGGCTATTCAAAATACCAAAATGACCTAACTAACGGCGTGAAATGCAATTAAGCATCTGAAATAGCAAAATGACTTAACACTCCCCTTACTTGAAAGAGAGTTCCCCGAAGTCTCTTATAAAACAACGAGGCATTTTGGCTGCGGCGCCACGAGAACTCAAACGGCCGGAAACGCTGATACGATAGCTGTACCCCCAAAGGAATTACGCACACCGGCCACCAGATAGGGTACGACAGGAGGGAAGAGAGAAGAGGGAGAAGAAAGACTGGATACGCCAGTGGAAATACGAAAATTGGGTAGGACCTGGCGGTTCGCTGATGGCTAGTACACACTCCCCGGACCACGGAAGACGGGCGACAAGAAAACTGGCTGTCCCAAAAGGAGTGGCGCTCCGCCAGGGGTCCACAAAACGATTCGCGTCTGGCTCCCTCGGGGAACCAAACGGGCAAAGACTAGGCAGGCTGAGGACAGTCTCGCCGATCCGGCTCGACTGCCCCTCCCAAAATAGGAGTGCCACCACAACGGTTCGCAAAACCACGTCGATAATCGACCACCAAAACGACAAGACAAACAAAATATAACCGACCAGACCCGAAACGGGTGTGGCACGCACTGCGGCGGCGGCCACGAAACGCCGACTGGACCTTAACACCGGGTCCATGACGGTCGCCTAACAGTGCGGTTTTGGAAGGTGGAAAGAAAAAGAGAACAACGGGGTTGGGTAGTTGTCGCCGGGACACGGTAGATAGTAATGACAAGGGGAAAAGAAAGGTAAAGATAGAGCATAGGGAAGGAGGGTTTGGGGTTCCAAATTGGAACCGTGAAAATATCTAATAATAAAAAAAAACGCGCGGTTAGCGCTCGTCAAAATCGGGTCAATAGAACGTCTTACTCCCATGCACACTTCCGACCAACCGTTCCAAAAGAACATGGGGGGGGGAAAAGGATAAGTCCCTCGTAACCTGTCCCGCAAGCCGCCTGAAGAGGGCACGTTGCGCGTCACGGGATCGGCGCATTGTGGGGTTCCCCCAACAAGGAAGCTCGGGGAAAGGTAGGTACTACTGAAGATACGGCTCTAGGCCGGCGGTATGGCCGTCAAGGCCTACAAAGAAAAAGGGAGGGGGGTTAGGGAAAACGGGCGTTAGAAGGCTAAACGTCCGTGGGATTGGGTTTTAGGTCTTTCGCGTGCCAAGTGCCTTTCGGGGCACCGGTCTCGTCGGACAGCTCGTAAGTGGCAAGCGAAACTTGCCGACTGATATAAAACGGCCCTATAAATTTTGGAGCCAACTTGGCGTTAAAATATTTCGCCGCATCGGAAAGTACGTAATTTCGTCGCCAGACGGTATCGCCAACGGCGAATTGAGCCGGGCGCCTTCGCAAATCGTAAGTCGCCTTGGAGGCTTTGTACGCCACGTCTAGTCGCTTGACTATGTCTTCATATACCGACCTTAACGCGGGAGTCCGTCGTAACAAGTCTTCGCGACTCTCTACTCGTATTTGTTCCGAAACATCCACCTCCTCGGGGTTATTGGCGCGCGTCCCCTCTAACTGTATCTCTCTGCCGAAATTGGCGAAATATGGGGTCATGCCGGTGACTTCGTGTACTGCGGTACGCACTGCGCAAGCGACTTTCGACAAATATTTATCCCACTCCCGGTGGTTGTCTTTCACGTACGACGCTAGCATAGTTTTTAATACTCGATTAACGCGTTCGACGGGGTTGGCCTGCGCATGATAATGCGCGTTAAAGATGATTCGTGATTTATACGTATCGGTAAGCTGTCGGAATTCTCTACTGCGAAACTGTACGCCGTTGTCAACCAAGACGTACTGAGGTGCTCCAAAGAGCAAGAAAACATCGTTCTCAATTTTCTGAGTCACCGCGGTCGCAGTGGCGGTACGCAACGGGAAGAAAAGGGTAAATTTGGTAAAGTAGTCAGCCACGGACAGAATATATACGTAGCCTTTCTTTGAACGGGGCAACGGCCCTACAATGTCGATAGATATCATTTGCCACGGCTTATCCACCACGGGGTGACGACACATCAAGCCGGCCGGGCGTTTTTGTTCGGGTTTCTGCGCTAGGCACGTCGCGCAACGGTTAACGTAACGGGTCACATCCGCCTTAAGTTTAGGCCAATAATACTGTTGAGCGATACGACCGTAGGTCTTATAAATGCCTAAATGGCCTGCGGTAGGTTCGTCATGGTTTTTGCGGAGAATTTCGGCGCGTTGAGGCTTCGGAACCACCTCTTTCCAACTCGTGCCTTCGTCCAATTCGGGATATTTTACGTTAACATGTTTAAACAATTTCCCTCGCGATAGTTTCCACGCCGAATACTTGAATGGTCTTTCTACGACGCGTGTACACATGCGCCTATACCAACGGTCAGTTCGACTGTCGTTCGGTGCCTGAGCACCGGCTTCGGGTTCTCCAGAATCGACAACTGAGACTACATCTATTTCGGGTATAGCACGGGACAGCGCATCCGGAACGACGTGGTCTTTTCCCTTCCGGTGTTTGATCGTGAAGTCGTATTGTTGGATACGAACAGCCCAACGGGCGAGTCTCCCGGTGGGTTCCTTAAGATTATTTAGCCAGATAAGTGAATGATGGTCAGTAACGACTGTGAAGTGAGTGCCTTCTAAATATGGGCGTAACTTCTCTATGGCCCACAGGACGGCCAAACATTCGCGTTCCGTAACCGAAAAGTTACGCTCAGGTTTCGTAAGAGTCCGACTAATGTAACAGATGACTTGTTCTTGGCCATCAACGGTCTGAGTCAGCACGGCGCCGATACCAACATTGGAAGCGTCCGTCTGTACGATAAACGGGAGAGAAAAATCGGGACACGACAAAATGGGTGCCGAAACTAGGCAATTTTTGATGGTTGTAAATGCGACTTCGCATGACTCGGTCCACTCAAACTTCTGAAACTTTTTCAATAACGACGTCAGCGGAGCAATAATGGCTGAGAAACTTGGTATGAAACGCCGATACCACGATGCCATGCCGACAACTCGCCGTATCTCCGAAACGTTTCTAGGTCGCGGCAAGTTAAGAATCGCCGAAACTTTATCGGGGTCGACTAAAAGTCCTTGGGCGTTAACGACATAGCCCAGGTATCGTAATTCTGGTTGGCAAAAATGGCATTTATCACGACCCAGTGTTAAACCAGCGTCGTTTAGTCGCTGCAATACTTCGTCTAGAATCTCGACGTGCTTTTCGAAAGTCGGGGTACAAATAATCACGTCATCTAAATAGACAAAGACGTAAGGTTCCAATTCGGGACCCAACACATGGTCGACGAAACGTTGCCAAGTCGCTGGCGCGTTATGAAGCCCAAAGGGCATGCGAGTAAATTGAAACAAACCGCGCCCGGGTACTGTGAAGGCCGTTAGTTCCTTAGATTTCTCTTCCATTTCAATTTGCCAGTACGCGGATTTGATATCAAGCGACGTCATGAACCGGGCATCGCGTAAGCGATCCAAAATCGAAGACACGTAAGGTATCGGGTAGGCGTCCTTCTCGGTGACGCTATTTAATTTGCGAAAGTCAACGCAGAAACGATAGGTCCCATCTTTCTTTTTAACTAGTAAAATCGGGCTCGACCAGGCTGAACGAGAACGTTCCACCACGCCTGATTTCAGCATCCTGTCCAACTCAGCATCGATATGCGCCTGCATTGCGGGAGAAACCGGGTAGTACCTTTGTTTAACCGGTGCCGCCTTAGTAGTGATTTTATGTTGAACGTACTTGGCGCAGCCGAGTTCGGGTTTAGCGGTAGTAAAATGTCGGTTTACGAGAGTGTCTAATTGGGCTCGTTGATCCGAGTTCAGGTCGAACATAGACTGCAAATTGCCGGTAGGAGTATCAATGGCCGCTACGCCGGGTTTTGAGAATTCCCACTCCCCTCGAAACACGTCTGGGACTATTCCCACTGACTTCCAAAAGTCTATCCCCAGGATCAGGGTGTGCGGAACCTCCGGAACTATCAAAACATCGATAGCTACCACTCTGTTATTTAAACGAATAGGTAAGTGCAGGGTACCTAGACTGGTCACGGTCTGTCCATTAGCCACTGAGCAAACGGGTCTCAGCTTCTTATTTATGCGCAGGCCTACAGTACGCAACACGTCCCAACCCTTAGCTCCTAAGATCGTTCGATTCGCTCCTGAGTCCAACAAAGCTAACAACTCGAAACCCATGATTTCAACAGTCACATGCGGTCGACGGTCATCAGATGACCTTTCTAATACGTAATCGAGAATGACTTTATTTTTTTTAAATTTGGTCTCGCGCTCCTCGATAAGTCCCTTCATAAATTTAGTCGAATTGCTAAACACGCGCGAGGACACTGCTCGACCGTTCAGCGTCTCGCGGGGTCGTTTCCCTGTCCCCTATCTCTTGTTCGACAACGAGGACAAGTGTTTACGGTCACTTCAGGTTTGCCGCAACGGTAACAGAATTTCTTGCCGCGGGGTCGCGGACACCTACTGGCTCTATGGCCTGGTTCGTTACAGTTCCAACACCGTATGCTTGACTTGGGTGCCGGTTCTCGATTCCTCCTCTCGGGAGTATTAACGTCACGCGCTTCGACAATATCAACTGGGCACGTTTCCGCGATAGGCGCGACCTCGACGTATGCCAAGTCTGTTTCTAAGTCAGACTTCTTTCTAGAAGGTGGCACGTAAGTTTCAATGGCATAGCGCCGTTCCTCAATCTTTCGTCCGTATAGCGCTAGCTCGTCGACCGACCGGACTTCCGTCAATCCCAACTGGGTTTGGTATAAAGGTGAAATATTATGCAACAAAATACGCAACTGTTTCTCTTCGGGAACCGCTTCGGTCAGGCGCGAAAACATTGTGCGCATGATAGCGATATAAATGCCCATACTTTCCGTAGGGCCTTGCGTGCGACGTCTAATTTCGTCCAACAACCGTTCATCATAATTCGCAGGCTGAAACTCTAGACGCAATAAATTGACTAACTGTTGCCACGTGTTAGGGGTCGCTCTATTCGCGCGATACCATAGCAATGCGTTGCCGGAAAACAAATCGATGGCCTGCATAAACAACTCTTCTTCGGTAAGGTTTCTGGCCACTCTGAGTTCGCTAACACGCTCGATGAAAGCGTTGACCGACAGACCTTTCGGGTCACCTGAGAATTGTATGTTCCATTTCGAAACAGGGGTTGCCTTAAATGAGATCGTACGCGACATCGGCGCAACAAAACTCGGAGTCGACATAGTTGCCGCCGTCGTAGTCGTAGTCGTCGTCGCGACGGTAATGGTAGGTGCGACACCGGACGTCGATGGCAGCGCTACGGCGCTTTCTTCCTCAGCCGTAGTCGCAGACGACCCTAGCTTTACTTGGTTAAGTTCGTAGGTTGAACGTATGAGTGATAATTCCGCGAACGCTTTTTGTTTGAGCGCTCGCTCTTCCTCCGTTATAGCTGAACAATTCGTCAGACGGTTCATTCCGTGATAAAATTTCGTTTCGATCGTAGCCGCTACTTCTTTAGTCGGGTTAGCTAAATATAGCTGAATCTTTTCTTCTAATTCGCCAATCAATGTTGTCACGGCCGTGAGATCCTCCTCGAACGTATACGGGTCCTCTCTCAATACGTCGCGTAACCGGGAGCGCAACAAGGTAACCGTGCCGGAAGCATCACGGCCTCTGATTCTCAACTCGTATTCAGCCTCCGCGCGAAGCAGGCGTTCAATATGTAGCTTTAGCACCATGTTTACAACCGGGAAAGGACCGACTTGTGTAATACGTCGTATAAAAAGAAAAACGTTAGCACGTGTTTGGTAAGTCAATTACGTCAGATATCCGAACCAAATCGTAGACGGTCAAGACGGGAGAAATCGGGAAAAAGTGGTTTGTTACCTTTCACTCGCCCAATGGCTTAACGGGACTATCTGTCCATATCCTTTGCGAAGAGACCGAACATAAGCGAAAAAGAGCAAATTCCAAAACTAGGCGGTCAACGAATGGCTTAACGCGCCTACTATCAACCAACAATGGTCACAGACAGTACTGCGCCCGAAATCGAGCGACAGAAAAAGAAAAAAAAAATCCGAAATGGGGTCGCGCGTTGTCACGCAACAAGGTCTCAGACGTTAAAGCGTCAGAATTAAGACACACGGATGGGCTTAACGAGACTACTCCAGTCCAATAACAGCAAAATTAAGACACACAGCGCAAAAAAAAAGGAAACCCCAAAATGAGGTCGAGCGTTGTCGTGCACCAATAGGCTCCAAACGTTGGAATAGCCAAAATCAAGGCACAACGGGTGGCTTAATAAGAAAAACAAACATACAAGGCCTCAGACGTTGGAATAGCCAAAATTAAGACGTACGACGGGTGGGCTTAACGAGACTACTACCGTCCAACAACAACAACAAACAACAAGCCCCACGCGATTGGGCCGCCAAAATTAGCCTGTTACGGTATGAAAAGGACTTTACGACACCCACCCAAGGTGAGCATCGCACCACGGAATCAGTCCTGAAAACATGACACACTTGCCCTGAGATCGGTTCGAAATAGGCTAATAGGCCACGGCTGGAACGCTCAGGGAGTCGGGCGTGAGTCACACGATACGTTCTGGGCAAGCGCGTTGTGGCATAATATATACAGGGTATGTCGAAATTATGAGGGCGCCACCAAGCCTGTCGTAACCCGGCTAACCGGGCCTGGACGGTTAGACGGGAGCGAAGCATGCAAAAATACTCCGCCAATAAGATTATTCAAGAGTTGCAAGGTCAAACAACAACTTCGGGATTGCCTTAAGCAAGGATTGTGATTAGGTGTCCATCCGACCACGACTACGCAGCTGTCCCACTCACCTGCACGCTCACAGCTTCCTCGTTCCGTCGTACAATAATTCGTACAATAAAGGGGCGTCTATCTGTAACAGAACATGCACAAACCGAAACAAACAATAGTTCCCTTAACTAACCAATCATATATTTCACTTCGAGTTACAATGGGGTAGCAGAATGCGTCGCCCTGTATCTAACCTTACTCTATAATTAAGGGCACCAGCTGGCACGCGCGCTCTAAGCTTAACGACAGATGTTGAACATTAGTGAACAGCAATAATAGGTACAAAGATACACATTGCCTTATGCAAGGGCAGCGACGATTTACATTAGCCTTCACGGCCTGAACTGTCTGCAGTCTGAATGAATACACTAGCGTAGTAATGAATAGGTACAAAGATACACATTGCCTTATGCAAGGGCAGCGACGATTTACATTAGCCTTCACGGCCTGAACTGTCTGCAGTCTGAATGAATGCACTAGCGTAGTAATGAATAGTAATGAGTAACACTCGCGTTCACAGCGGTAATCAGGTTAAAGGCACATACCTTAATGCGTGGGCGGCGAGGGAGCCTGGTACAGCTGAGTTGCGACGAGCTGCAATCGTAGGTGGTAGGTACCTTCGGTGTTACAACGGCGAAAGGGGGTGAATGCATAACCGCCTCAATGGCGACGGGAGACGCGTCAAGACGCGTACAACGGGACGACGAAAATGATGGGGGCCTCACTCGTTCTGCTGAACCAAATCCTCGTAGGTCGAGATGAAGGGGGCACGACCCCTCACTAATAGTAGCAGGAACTGGGCTCCAAAACACCCACGTTACGCCGAAGATCACTCGACAAATTTCGAATCACCACCACCACACACAAGCGCTCTCTGCCACGGGCTCTGGAAGACTCACTGAGGGAAGCGTCGGCAAAAGGTCACCTTCGCCGCGTCCCCCACGTGACTAAACCACAGCGAATCGCAAGGCGATGAAATGAAACCAACCAATGCGGGCCACGCTGGTATCACGCCGCCACCGCGTGCTAAATGAAACAAACCAATGCGGGCCACGCTGGTATCACGCCGCCACAGCGTGCTATTCAGAATTCAGAAAAACGCCATCAGAGGAGAGCTCCAACCGACGACAAATACTGCTTTTTAGGCTAACTATGTGCGAAATCGTGATTCTGGAATTAGGCGATGGAGCCAAATAAAGAGCTAAAAGGGCTTAGCATACGGGCGCGCTGCTCTAAGCTTAGGCGGCTATTCAAAATACCAAAATGACCTAACTAACGGCGTGAAATGCAATTAAGCATCTGAAATAGCAAAATGACTTAACATTCTCTTGTCAAATGGATGGCTTGCTGATTTTACTTCATGTTGATTTTCACATCTGCCACATAACATTTCAACACTATAATAGTAATAAGTAGGTAGGTAGTAAATTATTATACATTACGCTGGATTGTTTTTCCTTTCCAAAATTTCATTTTTTAACGTATAGCAAATACATTCTCTAGTCTGCACATCAACTCGTGTTCTTTTAAATCTGGTCTGTCCTTTTTAAATTGGAAGTAGCATCGTTTAATGTAAATTTTTTGTTGTATCAAAATTATTTTGGGCATTTTTACTTTTCCTTTGACGGAAATTAATAGCTATTTATATATCTAGGGAGCAAAGGTATTCATTTTCTCCCGGGTGTGAATTTAATGCCCGACGCGTCAGCGGAGGGCATTAAACACACAAGGCAGGAAATGAACCTTTGCTCCAGTGACATATACAGGGTGCCCGGATTTCGTAGGGACAACATGGGTAACTTTTGTATTTGAAGAGATAGAGAGATGGTTAAATTAGCAAAAAGGTGCAGGTTTGAGAGCTCATTAAGAATCCATCTTCAAATTTTACTTGTCATGGCCCACTTGTCTAAAATTTAAAAAAAAACAAAATCTCCTAATTTCTTTTATATGCCGTAACTTTTTTGTTACTTAAGATATTGAGATGCGATTTGAACTAATTTGAATGGTAATTTAAATACTTTTATTGATACTTGATAAAACCAATTTTATTTGTGTTAATTTTTAGTAATCTAACCTAACCTCAAAATTTTAAATTGGTACCCTGCAATTTTTTTGGCCCTTTTAAGAGAGGATTTTTTCTGAATGCAGTGATGTATTACATGATATGGAAACTTCTTCAAAATTTTTAAAAACTGAGTTTATCCTTTTTACAGGCAGAAATCACTAGTGCCATGATCACAATAATTTTGTTTTTTATTTATTACGTTATCTGTAAAATTATGTTTAGAAACAAAAAGCACTCTTATCATCATACGTGCCTTCCAGTAGTGTCAGTGTGTTCCGTATGTTTGACGTATAAGTTCTACGTTCTTGTAGCACTTGACATACGCACAAAATACATCATATTTTCAAAATTTTCCGTTATAAGTTGATATAAACCTGCTTTTTGTTTCGAAACATAATTTCACAGATAACGTGATAAACAAAAAACAAAGTTATTGTGATCATAGCACTAGTGATTTCTGCCTGTAAAAAGAATAAACTCAGTTTTTAAAAATTTTGAAGAAGTTTTCACATCATGTAATACATCACTGCATTCAGAAAAAAATCCTCTCTTAAAAGGGCCAAAAAAATTGCAGGGTACCAATTTAAAATTTTGAGGTTAGGTTAGATTACTAAAAATTAACACAAATAAAATTGGTTTTATCAAGTATCAATAAAAGTATTTAAATTACCATTCAAATTAGTTCAAATCGCATCTCAATATCTTAAGTAACAAAAAAGTTACGGCATATAAAAGAAATTAGGAGATTTTGTTTTTTTTTAATTTTAGACAAGTGGGCCATGACAAGTAAAATTTGAAGATGGATTCTTAATGAGCTCTCAAACCTGCACCTTTTTGCTAATTTAACCATCTCTCTATCTCTTCAAATACAAAAGTTACCCATGTTGTCCCTACGAAATCCGGGCACCCTGTATATGATTTTTTCTTCGAACGCATGTTCTATTCACTAAATTTCAAAAATTTTGCTTTAGGAAATCATTATAGTGACATTTTGTCTAAATTCCAAATCAACATAACGTTGTAAAGCTTTGGTGTGATATCCATGGTGACATAAACACAAATTCGGGAGCAACAAAATATTGGCTCCCGCTTGTTGGAAATTGACAGTTTTGTTTCCTAAAACTAGAACACAAAAGCCGACTTTCTATACAGTGAGTAGAAAATAGCTATTTATGCAACAAGTGCTAAAAGTCCACGTTTATGCACGAGACATTTCATAACATGTCTCGTGCATAAACGACTTTTAGCACGCGTTGCAACAATATTTTATCTACGACCTTAATTTTACCGTTATTAATCCATAAATATCGATTTAACAAAGGTTTGCATCTACGACACTTCTAATTTATGTCATAATAAACAGTAGGCCATGCGCGGGCGAATGTTTGCAAAGCCAGTGCTGTCAAGGTCAGATACATTACATAACGCTTTAATTATTTCAAAAACATTTTACCTGTAACGCAAGAAGCAACTAGAATAACTTTACAACTTCACTTCCAGTTCGAAATTGTAGTTTTATAACCTCACTTCACTTTTAGCACTAGAGCTAAAAGTAAACAGCTAATTTATTTAACCACGGTAAACTATAAAACGTCACTTTTATTGAAACAAGCTAGCGCTAAAAGACCTACTTTTAGTAGTGGCCATAGATAAAATTATTTTTTTTCTCAGCCGGTTAGAATAGTAGGCATTGCTCACCTCATCTGAGGTAAGAAAGTTCGTTTATTCGCAATCACATTGTAATGTGTCAATTTCATGACATGACAACAGCTGGGAACTAGATGATTACTTGAAACTAGCCAGGAAATTATTACATACCCCGAAAAATATTACATACCTGAAGAGTGGGGTGTTTCCATGGTAACAAAACATTGAGTGGGTTGTTTTCATGGTAACAAAAATATTAGCTACATCAAGATATCTATTATTCAGAATTCAATTGTAGTTATTTTTAAAATTACATGATTGCAAATAAAATAGTATACATACCACGGTGGAAAGTTTCATCCCTGTCTCGAGATAAAGTTAACCTCGACGCTACGCGTCTCGGTAAACTACCTAATCTCTCGACAGTAATGAAACACTTCCCACCTCGGTATGTAATATACTATTTTCTCAACTAGGTAAGAAAGTAAATCATGCAATTTTTATGAAGAGACTGTACCGCATGTTAGCTGACTGCTGACGCGTGCTGATTCTGACAGCTGACATATTGATAGTTGACGGATAATTGACTTTATGACTTATGTTACAGTCTGTTTATACGAGGAATTAGGAATGCATTCTGTGAGTGTTCACATCCTTTTGATGCAGGTAAGTACGAAACCTTAAGTGGCCCCATGAGTGGTCCTTCATTCGAAGGAATTAAATTAACATCTCGCGCATGCGTACTCACGACAGGAGAGGCTACAAATCACCGTGCACGCCCGCGCTTTATTTTTTAATCCAACCAAAACTGCTTTGACAGTTTGACCTCAGTGGACATAACCTCAAAAAGTATAAATAGTAAAGCGATTTTTTAACGACAAAATATTTAAGTTTTCAGAGTTACTTATGAATAAAACTGTTTAGAAACATTTTGAGAACAGCATAAAATCGGAAAACATGCTGCATATTTTGCAGGATATTGTCACATTTAACAACTTTAACAGTCTGTTGAATTATTTTTATAGTGTCAAATTTTGCTCCACTGAGGCCGGCTGGGGAAAAAATAGTATTCAAACTTCGTTAAGAAAGTGCTCTTGCATACCTTGCGCAATTACAAACCTCGCCTTCGGCTCGGTTTATAAATTTGCGCTCGGTATGCAATACTGCACTTTCTTACCTTGGTTTGAAATATACTATTACACACTTGATAAATCATTTATTTTCTTACGAATATTAAAATAATAAATCTGGCAATATGGTAGCAAGACAATGTCAAACTGACACCGACAGAAAAGAAAGTTGCATCCGCTACATCACCGAATCAGTTAGTCCAATATGAAAAGTAAAAATCATAGCCAACTCTGTCCCAAAAAGGTCGTGAACTGATTTTATACATGTCTGTTATGTCAAAAGTAATTATGCAAAATTCAAATCCCATAGTGGTACTCACACCTATGATACGAGACACAAAGATAACTTTTAAGTGATTTTTATAGACTGTCCAAATCACATAACGGGCCTAATTATTGGGCAATCAAATTCTTTAATGATACATGATACATCTTGTAATATCAGGTGCATGCCTTTAACTAAATTCAAAAATACGGTTAACAAATACTAGGTACTTGAAAATCCACTTTTAGATTATTTTTTTTTAAATTAATGTTGTGTAAACCAATGACTTGACGAGATTGACATGTGTAAATATGTTTGTACAGATACACTACATCAATAAATTTTATTATTATTATAGAGAAGATAGTGACTACACACGAAAAGAACTCAAAAGGGAAGCGGCGGAAAAATCCGACAAGGTATTAATTGCCTTTAATATTAATTTCAGTTAAATAGAAAAATAAAGTTAATTAGAAAAATAAATCAAGTAAACCTGTAGATACAAATCGTAAACTACAAATTTTAAAAAGTAACTGAATACATTTCGCAATTAGAAACATAATAATAAAAATGTTCACAACCACAAGTAAGTTTTGGTTCCTAAAGTTTTAGAACTGCTGGTAAGCCACAATCAACACGTGTTGACAAACATGAAATAATTATAATAGCATGCAGCAAAATTTGATGTGCTTCACAATGTGCACTGTTAAAGCCCGCTGGTGATGTAAGTTTTATATATTTTCATAAATATGGACACTTAGAATAATAGGGAAGGTAATTTATTAAGCGCAAGTTCGTTAATTTTAGGTTATGTTATTCAAAATACTTCAGTTCTTACATCGAATTCGTAATTGTGCCACACTCTATTCTCTACATCGAATTCTAACTATATCGGTTTATATGTATAATTCAAATTTCAAAATATTACCTATGTTATTTTTATCGAAATGTATACTATTTCTAACAAATTTTGTTATAAGCTGTACACTTTTTCAAATATATTTTGATATTTATTAAATGAGAAGTGTATACCAAAATATATTAAAATTATTAGTATGAAACTTTCACTTCAATATGCTCATCATAATTATGAAGCTCCAATATTAGTCGTGTCATATATATATGTTATTGAAGTATATGTAATGTTAATGTAAATCACAATTGTGATGAATGTTATTTATCAAACACCAATAGCAAAAAGTACTATGTTTATTGTGTATAAGGTGTCAACATTATCATTTTGACCCATAAACTTCGGATTTGGCAATCATTCTTCGGGCTTCGGTTTTCAATAAAATTCTTTGGGTTAACTAAAGGGTCATACATACATTTTGCTCCTTTTTAAAAGCTCCAGAGCGGAGCGGAGCGTAGTAACTCAAGAATAATTTTATAAATTATTTCTATCATTCCTTTTGTTTCTTCTAATACAGCTTCATTATACAGGATGATATTGTATAATGGTCTTTGTTTTCTGTTTGCTATTTTTTTGTTTTCTGATATTATACACCGTAGATGATTGTACTCTGTTAAATATTTTATTATTAGTGCGTATTCTATATTCTTGTTCTGCTATGCTATAGACATATAGCGGGTCTTAGTCATATTTAATTCTAGTCCTTACTTTCATTTTATAGGTCATTATTGAAGTAACATTTATATTTTTTGTTATTTGTACATTTAAAGAAAAACTTTTAAATTCACTATTTAATATGGATATGCTATACAGGGTGGTGACTTGCGCGATGCAGCATTGGGAAATCAATGGTAAATTTTTTATGTGATTATTGGCTCCACTAATTATTTTATAGCTAAAGTGTACAGAAGTTTTTTGTAGAGAAAAAAATACTGCATCTGTACATACTATTGTTTACAATTTTCCATTTTTCGAAACCGTAAAATCAACGAAATAAAAATGCAATTTTTTAAAAATCACTGATTCCTTGGAATTATGTAAACAAACATGTCCATTTACTTTTGTCTTTGCTGATATGTTTTATCGGACTTTTTCCACTGTCTAGGGTGTATATCACACAACGTTTCGGGAGTTTTGATCTACTCCCATCTTCAGGTGTTCCTGGTTAGTCCTTAGGACTGATATTATACGGGACCGCTGATCGCTGTGATTACTAGTCTGCCACTCGTACCACTAGGCCACCAGCGCGGTTCAGGACTAACCAGGAACACCTGAAGATGGGAGTAGATCAAAACTCCCGAAACGTTGTGTGATATACACTAGACAGTTCTATAAAACATATCATAATAGACCACTGCCAAAAAATGACATTCAAAGAACAATTTGTCTTTGCTGTTTGACGTTTATAACTTATTATTAAATTCTGTTCTCGTTAAAAATGTATTTGTTTTTTCTAGAGAAAATGTTGTAGGTATCTGTACATACCATCGTTTATAATTTTCCGGAACCGGAAACATCAAAGAAATTAGTATCACTGGGATTTGCAGCTAGTGCTGCCAAAACATTCAAGGTGTTGTTATTTTCCTAATGTTGCTGCACGTTTTGAGCATAATTGTTACATTTACAATTATTTAATACTGTGCCTGTAATTTACGTATTAATCTATCAATCGTTGAACTACTTGAAATTTACCGATGCGGATATTTTACTAAACAAGGCACTTACTTGACGAGCACTATTTCCAGCATAAAACCATTTTATCATTTCTACTTTTTCTTCAGTTGAATACATTTTAACGGGAGGAATATTTAATGATCTGTTATAAACGTTAAATAGCAATGACAAACTAAATGTGCATGTTGTTTGTTTACATATTTCCAAGGCAACACTGATTTTTTCAAAATTAGCATTTTTTTATTTCTTTAATTTATAGGGTTCCGGAAATTACAAAATTATAAACAATAGTATCTACAGATGCAGTATTTTTTTCTCTACAAAAGACTTCTGTACACTTTAGTTCTAAAATATTTAGGGGAGCCAAAAATCACACATTAAAAATTTACCATTGAAATCCCTATGCTGCGTCGCGCAAGTCACCACCCTGTATAATATTCTGATGAATTTATAAATTCTCAGAACATGCACCAACCTGTATCGTCTCTACAATTGCCCGACTTTAAAGTTCAAGAATTGCAGTCACATGGTTACCACTACTGTAGGGATGTTGATAAAAACAGCGATGAGTTTAAAACAAAAGCGAACATTCCCAACTGGGATGAATTGACGCACATCCCAAAAACTAAAAGTGCTCTTGATATTTACCAAGAAGAATGTGTATTGGGAAGCATACTCACCTTCAACAAGCAACTCGATGAAGCGCTGGGAGGCGGCATTCCCATGGGTCTCATTACTGAGTTTTGTGGAGAACCGGGCTGTGGAAAAACTCAAATTTGGTAAGCCTTAAATACTAATGAAATTAAGAAACATGGCGAACTGATCTACCATTACAGCTTTCACATGTGTGTGAATGTACAGTTACCTGTATGGTTTGGTGGAATGGCAGGTGAAGCTGTGTACATAAGCACCAATAAAGGTTTTGCGTCGCACAGATTAAGAGGTAAATTGTGCTGCTTTGTAAAAATAGCGTGTTACACACTTTTTTCAGAAATAGCAACCACAATTGTAAATCGTTACACGTCAGTCAGGGATGCACATTCTTCTAAAATGGACGTAGATAATTCAGAATTTAATGTCGAATCTATCATGAAGAAAATTAATTATGTTAGTGCCACTGATCACGTCGAATTAATTGCAGTTGTTAGGTACTTACAAACATGGTTAGAATCGCACTCATGTGTAAGAACGAAATAAAAACTTGCAACATAGATCTAAAGTTGTACTTACAGGTTCGCTTAGTTGTAATAGATAGCATTTCAGCACCTCTGAAGTCACTGGATGGCCAGGAAAGAACACAAGTTATATATAGCTTACTGAACAACCTGCAGAAGTTAGCCCAAAAACACAAATTTGCTGTAAGTAGATGCATTGAGTTGGTTTGTCAAATAACTAGATATAAATATATTTTAGATAATCTTAACAAATGATATGACTACAAGGATACAATCTGCAGGTGTAAGTTACCAGACACCTTCCTTAGGAGGTAGTTACTACCATCGACTTAATATTCGAATTCAGCTTTCTAAACTATCTGCAAATGTGTTTAAAGCTTGTGTTGCCAAAAGTGTTTTTCAACCACCTTCACAAATTGAATTTTGTTTGTTTTTGTGATTATGGTTTTTTGCTGTGTGTACGATTGTTATTATATAGTCGTTATACATTAATTCTATTTATGTTTTATATATTTTTTGTAAATATACAACTTTTTAATCATTCAGCAAAGCTATTTCTTCCATAGAAACGCATTTCAAAAGCTTTTAATCATTATGAAGGGTTTATTTTTTTTATAAATCCATAAGTGTATCCGCAGTTACTGCTGTTAAAGTAAATTTTATCATACCTGAGGCTAATCATTTTTATATAAAAGTTCCTCAAGACAGCATTTTAGGCCCCATTCTTTGTAATATACCCACCAAGAATTATTGCCACATTAGCAATCGTTGCAAATGGCACGGCTATAATTATTCAATAGGTAGAATTGGTGGTAACTATGTTAACAAAATAGCAGGCAACAGCTTCGTGGTTTAAAATTTGAAACTTCTAATTCTGTCAAACTCCAGGTTAAGTTTTACATTGAGAATTCAAAATCCTCCAAATAAAATCATCAGTAAATCGATATTGTATGCTGTAAAACATGTCCGCATTCATCCAGGCAAATAGCTCAGTTGAAGCTAATCGAAAGCTAACCTAGTGCAATAACATATTTCAACAACCCTCTAATAGACAAAAAATCACTCAAGTGCATAATTTTAATGCTGACTTTTATCGATGGCAACAATCAGCCAGCATCACCAAATTAAATCAATGTATACTTCTACACGAAGGAATTAACAAAATCTAGCAGTGGTATGACAAATGGTGCTTAAAAATCGAGACTAATAAAACTGCGGAAAATATATTTACATTAAAACGATATACTGCGATGAACTGGCTGTGTTATTATGGTACAAAATTAAATAATTTAAATTCGAGCAAAAACACCACAATTCTCAGGTTACCTTATATTATTGTGCTAACTTTGCCGGTCAGTGATTTTTAGGCTAATTGAAAACTAAGTGTATTTATTACTTTTCAAAATAAAATGGTTAAATACCCCTTTCTTAATATTTTATTGAACTGCAATACTTTTTAGGCTAACTCACGGCAAAACACAAAAACTCCTCTCAGGTGGTTTCAGAATTTGGCTATATTCGTAAATTATTTTAAATTTTAGACTAATCGTCCCAAAGTAGCTCATATGCGCGACTCTAACTACGTATTATTCGTAATAGGGCCTGCTGAATTGTTTGGCAAACATCATTGTATACGGCCTGGGCATATGTGAAGTTTCGCGATTCTCCGCAGAGCGCTGTATACCCACGAGCGGGAATTTCAAATTTGCAATGTAACATCAGTTACTACGTTGACTACAATGCAAATATTTGATTAAGTTTGACGACGTTTCTTAAAATTTTACAACAATAATATAACCCTCCCGTGTATTTTTTACTTTGATTTTCTATTGTGTTTTTTGATCCGTTTCCTGCTAGTTTTTTCGTGTATTTTCTCATTTACATTATTTACGTTCACAGTATAATTTGTTGATTAATTTATTCGTTATTAACTTATTATTGATAGCGACGTCAGGCAACTGTCAAACAAGCAGTCCGGACTCGCAGAGCATATTTTATTGCGAATCAATTTTCGGTGCGTATTTCAAATAGTGAAAAGTGTGAGGTTAGCTGCATCAAGTGACGCATTGTGACACTGTAATAAATCGGCGGTGGTAAAGTGAAGCGGTAAGCAATAAAAGCCAAGATAAAGCGCGTAGGCTCAACGCTAATAAGGACGACGGTCGCGCGAATCGGGCGATATTTTCGTCACGGGCGCGTCGCTGGCGATTGGTGCATTAATAACTGTGAGCGGACTTGCGCGCGTAAACAAGCTAAAGCTGGCCGCACACCAACAAAAAGGATCGCGAGCGGATTGAAAAACTGCGGCGGAAGTGATACGTATGGACAATACAAACGATTGGTCAGATAGACGTAAAAGGGAAGCAGAAAACAGCCCGGATATTTTCCAACGAAGCAAAAGAACGCAGCGAACTCTAACAAAATCAGGGAAGCAAAACAGTGAAAACAGAGACGAGATGGCAGATAAGGAAGTACTTAAAACAGTACAAGCAATGTTTAACACCTTTATGGGAGAAATGCGGAATGAGATGAGAAAAAATAATGAAACATTACATCAAAAATTAGCTGCTGATTTAGAAGAAAGTCGGAAAACGGTAGAAGAAAGCAAGGGCCTAATCGAGGAAATGAGAACTGAACTAATGACAAAACAAAAAGAATGGGAAGAGGAAAGAAGTGAGCTGAAAAGTAAAATAATGGAGTTAGAAGGAAAAATAGAAAATCAAGATAGAAGAGGTAGAAAACTAAACGTGGTTATAAAAGGGAAAGCTTTTGAGAATATAAATAAGGAACAAGAAGTTCAACAATTTTTAAAGGAAACAATAAACGTCGAGGCGCAAATAAAAGAAGTGCGATCGTTTGTAAACAAAAAAAGAATACCGATTAACATTGTGGAGATGGGAAACTGGAGTAGCAAGCAAAAGATTATGGAAAACAAGAATAAACTGAAAGGCTCGCAGATTTACATAGAGAACGACTTGACAACTAAGGAAATGGGAATCCAAGCTGAACTCTGGAGAATAGCGCAAGAAAAAAAGAAAGAAGGTCTAAAGGCAAGAATTGGCTATAAAAAAATAGAGATTGAAGGAGAAACATATACCTGGGACGAAAGCCGCAGTGAAATAACAAAAAACTGATGCAACTGGCAACCACATCTTACGAGACGACAAAAATGGCAAAGAAAACGGACGAAGACATAGGTAAACGAAAAAAATATAAGGAAAGGCAAAAATTAATTAAGGACAAAAACAAAGTAGAAGATATAATTATAATGGCAACATGGAATGTAAGGGGTACGTACGTAGAAGGAGCATTTAAAAACTTAATAGAAGAAGCAACAAAATACAGATTAGATATAATAGCACTTCAGGAAACGAAACAAAGAGGAAACATAATTACAGACTTGGAGCAATACGTGTTCTTTAATAGCGGCAGTGAAAATCAGTGGCGTAACTATCGAGGGGGCAAAGGGGGCAGCGGCCCCCGGGCCCTGAACTTCAGGGGGCCTAACGGGCCTCCTGAAGTTTAAAGCCCGGCAGGTCCAAACTCGGTCCCGTATAAAGTTTCAGTGAGTCCGGAAAAAACACTCGCTATTGTTCATTTTGCTTTGATATTTCTGTTTATGAATTAAAAAAAAATAATTGAAAAATGATAACCAAAAATGCTTTGGCAAGAATAGGACTTACACTTGGCAATTAAGGGGCCCGGTGAAGATCATGGCCCCCGGGCCCAAAATTTGAAGTTACGCCACTGGTGAAAATAGGAGATTTGGTACGGGATTCCTAATAAGTAATAAGTGGAAACACGCAATAGTAAAATTTGAACCAATAACGGACAGAATGTGCACACTACGAATCAAAGGAAAGTTCAGAAAAATAACCATAGTTAACATACATGCACCAACGGAAGAAAAGGACATAGAAGAAAAAAACGAGTATTATGAAAAACTAGAAGAAGTGTACAGGAAGATCCCAAAATACGACATAAAAATTGTGGCAGGAGATTTCAACGCAAAAATTGGAAGGGAAGAAATATACAAACCAGTAATAGGGAATTTTAGTAAACATCTAGAGAGCAACCAGAATGGAGAAAAGGTGATCGAGTTTGCAACAGAACATAACATGAGAGTCAAAAGTACCTACCACCAGCATAAAGAAATACATAAAGGGACGTGGACAACACCAGATGGAAACACGACAAATCAAATCGACCATGTCTTGATCGAACCAAAACATGCAGAGGGTATAATTGATGTGAGAAGCTGCAGAGGGGCGGATGCAGATACAGATCATATGCTTGTAAGAATAAAAATCAAACAAAAAATGCCGGAAACAAGAGAGAGGAAGAAACAGATTCAAAGAATGGGTGCGTACAAGATAGAAAAACTACAGAATCAGGAAACCCTACGAAGATATAACGAAGAAATAGAAAAAAGGGTTAGAATGCTGAAGGAAGGAAACAATATTGAAGAAAATTGGAAAGAAATAGAAGAAGTGATGCACGAGGCAGCGAAAGTACTGGAAATAACAAATACAACAGGCGGGAAAAAACAATGGTTCGACGACGAATGCAAAGAGGCAGTGAAAGAGCGAAACAAATCAAGAACAGAGATGTTGAAAAACCCAACAGAAGTAAACAAACAAAAATATAAAGAACAAAGGAGAAATACCAAAGAAATGTGTAGACGGAAAAAGAGAAGATATAATGAAATCAGGATAGAGAAACTGGAAGAAAACTTTAATGACCGAGAAATAAGAAACTTTTACCAAGATATAAAAAAGGAAAAAAAGGGATATCAAAATAAGACAACGTTATGTGAAGACAAACAAGGAAACTTAATAGGAGGACACAAGGAAATAATGGAAAGATGGGCTCAACACTTTCATGAGATGCTAAATGGAAATGAAGAACAAGGCAGGCAAACAGTAGTATCAGCTGCAGAGAATCAGCAAGTGGCAGGATCATACAAACCAAACACCGAAGAAAAGGTAGAAACGCCACGGAATGACGAAATCAAAAACATAATTTCTAGACTGAAGAATAATAAAAGCCCTGGAAGAAATAGAATAAAGGCAGAGCTGATAAGATATGGAGGCGACGAGCTACAAGAAAAAATATGCAAATTAGTACAGCAAGTATGGGAAAATGAAGAGATGCCAAAGAAATGGGCGGTGGCAATAATATGCCCCATCCACAAAAAAGGACCGAAAACACAATGTCAAAACTACAGAGGTATCGCCCTGCTAGACGTGGTATACAAAATAACAGCAAGCTGCATAAAAGGAAGATTAAACTCATATATGGAAAAGGTGATTGGGGAGTACCAAGGAGGTTTCCGGAATAATAGATCGGTTGTTGATCAGGTACACACACTTAGACATATTCAAGCGAAATCTTATGAATATGAAATAGAAATGCATGTACTGTACATAGATTTCAAACAGGCATACGATTCTGTAAATAGAGCTCAACTATACAATGCAATGCAAGAACTCGGATTTCCGACGAAGTTAACGAACCTGGTAAAGATGACACTCAGCACAACTGAAAGTATAGTGAGAATACATGGCGAAGAAACAGATGCGTTTCCAGTAAACAAAGGACTAAGACAAGGCGACCCACTGTCAGCATTATTGTTTAACGTAATACTGGAGAAAGTCTTAAGGGAAAGTAATATCAATAGGAATAGTACAATATTTTATAAAGAACATCAATGTTTAGCATACGCCGATGACGTAACACTCATAGCTAGAACAAAGAACGAGCTGATAAAAATTACAAAAAACCTGATCAAAACTGCGGCACGTGTAGGACTCGAGATCAATGAGGGAAAAACGAAATACATGAAGTGGGGGAGTAAGAGACAGACACAACCAACCCAGGATTTAACAATAGGAATAGAACAAGGCAGGAGATACACATTTGAACACATGAAGAATTTTACATACTTAGGCACACTTATAAATGACCACGGCAGCGGTAGTGAGGAGGTTCGAGCAAGGATAAATAAAGGAAATAAAAGTGCGGGAAGTTTAATACCAGTGTTGAAATCTAAGACAGTGTCGCGAAAATTAAAAATACGCGTGTACCAAACAGTAATAAGACCAACAGTGCTATACGCGTGTGAAACGTGGATAATAAACAAGCAAGAACAGAAAAATTTAGAAATTTGGGAAAGGAAAATGCTACGGAGAATATATGGAGGAAAGAAGATAAGTGGGGAATGGAAAAGAAGAACCAATGAGGAAATATACAACCTATATGGAGAACCAAGTATAGTGAATGTAGTTAAAGCACAAAGAATAAGGTGGATAGGGCATATAGAAAGACTGTCAGAGGAAAGAATAACAAAGAGAATAGTGAGAGGAGATACAGAGGGTAACAGGAGAAGAGGGAGGCCAAGAAACAAATGGCGAAATCAAGTGACGAAGGACCTGGAAAAACTTGGTGTCGAGAGATGGACGGAAAAGGCAAAGGATAGAAAACAGTGGAAACAGATAGTGAAACAAGCCTTAGGCCTTCACGGCCTGTAGCGCTACAATATATATATAACTTATTATTGCTTATGATTTCGTTTGTAATTGTTAAAATCACGACCTGCTGAATTGTTTGACAAACGTGACTTTTGTCACACAATTCAGCAGGCTGTGATTCGTAACCTCAATCTGACAGATAAAGACAGAACTTTCGCCAGTGCAATTAGCGTCAATTTGAATGTTTAAAATCGTGAAATGAAGCAAAGAAACCGCAGGTAAATTGATTTAATTATCACGCTTGGCAACAAACCTCCACGAATTTTGTTTATAGGTGTGACGTAGATAGACGCCAACAATCACTTGTTTCTGGTGGCTTAGAAATTCTTGCAAATTTGCAGATTCTGATGACCCTATGCTAATTATGAAAATTGAGGCGTAGCTGGACTCTTGGAAATGCGATATGCTTCTTCTGCAGGCTTTATTCTCGGAGTTCAACAACGTTCCCGAGCTCTCACCGCTTAATTATAGCTAGATCGTACCTTGGAAGTGTTGCTGGAACTTGGACCGACGAAGGTGCAGGTGACGCCGTTGGAGTTTTGCTGTTGAAGCAGCTCCCCTGGTTGCCAATGCTGGTTCAGGATGCTCTTGCAGACCCCCTTTATGTGCTGGACTGCAGACACACATGTCTTAAAATCACTGCTCTGATTTTGAACTTTGTTTTTATTAAAGCACTGATATTCGAGTTCACAATTTTTACACGTCACTTGCTTTTCTTCTCTTCCGTTGCCTAATTCTGGATTGCTCTTTGCAATTTCTATCTTATCCTTATCTTGCTTTCATCTAACTTTCAGATTGCTTGCCTTTTCACTGGTCTGTGCTTTTATTAATAACTACGCTCATTCAGTATGCACATAACAAACCTTTTGTGTCAATTAATTTTGTTTGGTCTGGCTTTCAATATGCACAAACCTATCATTTTAATTATATTACCTTACTCAAACTGCAAATTCAAACCCTCTGAAATATGCTTTGCTTATGCGTGCTTTTATCCGTCTTAATTACTGCTTCTTGCATCTCATTACCAATGCATTTAATACTTTTATTACTGTTTAAATTGCAATTACATAAAATATCTTAACTCTGTGCTTTATTGACTTGGTTAACTATTTCGCACTGCAAACAGAGCCAAATTGTGGGCTTAAAACCATTTCAATACATCTTTTTTAGTAACATAGATATTATATGTACTAATCCCTTTAATTAATAATAATAGTATAGTCAAAATTAGACCCATTCGGAGTCACGTGACTTGTCTGTCACTGTTCATCTTTAGTAAAATAGTTGAAATGGAAAATTTGAAGTTTTTAATGTGTCAGATTATTCTTTTCGTGTAAGTTTGTTTGTTTGTAATGCATAAGGTCTAGGCATACGGAGTACCAGGTACCTTAGACACGTTGTTCGCCTTGCTTATCTTGCGTTAAATGTCTCGGAGAGCAGATTTTACCGAAAATGTGAGTCAGAAACTGAAGAATGCAAAAGCGGAAGTCGACGAAGCAGTCAAGACTTCTGTGTTGTTGGGCTCGGCATTCGCCTCATCCAACAGTATTCACAGTCATCTAGGAATGTTACGCTTTTCGTCCTAGATACACAATGTACTATTTTAAGAATCGACATACGTAAAGTCACTAGATTATCACGTGACTCCGAATGGGTATAAATATGACTACCTATAGTTTATTTTGTTAGCATATTATGTTATATACGAGAATTGTTCAATAGAAACACGTTTTGCTCACGTAGGCACGACTTGGTCATCATGGCACATGCATGAGGCTATTGAAATTGTTTATTGGCATATTACTGAGGTGTATGCCAAATTTTATTGCAATTGTTTCTTTGGGGACATTTTTATAGAGCTAGAAAATGGCGTTGACTATACAAAATCCGTCCAAAGATAATATGTATACCATTATTCAATTTTTAGCCGCCGAAGGACGTCGACCACTAGAAATTCATAAAGGAATGAAAACTGTTGATGATGATTATAGCTATTCTCACATGGTAGTGGTTTAGTGATGCAGAAAATTTCGACAAGGAAGAGAGTTGACTAAAGACTGCTTGTCTAGCACATATTGGAGTTGCAACTTCAGATGAAAGTGTGAGGCGTTTGAAGACTGCTTTACATGCAAATAGACACATTAAAATCATAACTTTTTGAGATGCCGAGCATCAGTATAGAAAGTGTTCATTCCATTATTCACACACTTATTGTCAAAAATTCATGTCCATGTCCATGGCTGTAGCGGTGCTTTAAAAAGCTACTCGATTTTATGATTTAATTTAATATAATTTATATGATTTTAGCTTTGTTTATAAAACTACTTCGGCTGCTAGCTCACTTTCGACATGTGAGACCACACTCAGGGCGGTCACTGCAATGGGGTGACCGGAAACAGTAATAAATAAAAAGCCTTTACGCTTAAAAATTTATAAAATGAACCAATTATTGCTTTATTGCATACATATATGACTAAATCTTCCCTAATCGTTAGCTGATATTACACTAATCTACTTAATTAAGGGTTAGTAATCTTCTGTTATGCTTATTAGTTCTTAAAATATCAGCACTAACCACTGATATTGTCCATTTAGCTCGTTCACGGTGACGTTGATAAGATTTCAAAGGCTAAGCTCGGTGAGCTGATGGCGGAAACATATGTGGATTGGCAGACGTGTCCACGCTTGGCCTTTTTGCAGGGATTTTGTTGCCAATTAGTTTCTTGAACCATTACTGCTTCAATTTTTGCACCTTCTCACACTTGTTTGGTTCCCCCTCACTTCGAAACGAAGGATCACGCCCGGTGAACAAAATAATCATCACTTCCTCACAAGGGATGCCAGCTTCTGCCCTCTGACTTCTCGCCTTTGCCGCTCTCACATTTGTCTTCTGCACCCCCGAAGGGTGACCAATGCAATCCAAAGTCTTCACGCTACGCGCACGCACACATGACTTAACTATAAAACTATAATAATAGACACAAAAATATTGTAGCAGTAGTTGGTGAACGGTACCCATTACATGGTTCATTAAAACAATCACTAAAGAGGCAGCGATTCACTTTGGACGTGAAAGTTTCATCAACAGCCGCACGAATTTTACAAGCAGAGAATCTGTACATTAGTACAGCAGTGGGACTCCTACTTTAATATTAAAAGATTCTTTTTTAAATTGAGTTACTAAATTTTATACTACAGCCTCCAAACGTGTTTCTATTGAACAATCCTCATAAAATAAGCTGAATTGGTCAGTTTAATAAAACAGATTGATTTGTTCTTAGGCGAGGACACATCCCTGTTTGAATATTTTGTGGTTTTGAATCATTTAGATCGGTATCTCTAAAAATACCTATTTGTACCTCTTCCAAACTTTCAAAAAAATTAGGTAATATTCCCAGAATAAGAATATGTCACAACTTTAAACATACAGGGTGATTTATAACATACGAAGAGATTTTTAAGGTAGATAGATGGAACTAAACATTTGATGAAAAACCAATAATAAAACAGTTACAGTGGTTTAAAGGTCTTTAAAAAAGTTTCCCACTGATTGAGTACTGCAAAAATTAAATTGTTTTTCAGAGATTTTTTCCAAAGGAACAAGAATTCTTTGTTTCTTTGGAAACGATATAATTTCAAACATAAAGAAAAAAATACACAGTGTTCACATTAACTTACGGCTTTGAAAACTGGGTATTAACAGAAAGACAAAAGAGCAGGACACAGGCTGCCAATATGAAGTACTTGCGGTGCATTCTGGGAGTAAAACAAACAGACAAGATGAGAAATGAGGAAATCCGAAGGTAATTAAAAGTAACAACGATTTTAAAAACAATTGACAATCTTAATCTTGGTTAGCAGGTTAGGTTTTGCGTCAGTTTTGACACAGACTGACGCAAAACCTAACCTGCTAACATCGAATTTGACATAGATTTACAGTGTCACCAGTGTCAGTTATCAGCCATATGATTTAATGCAGGACATGAATTCATCAGTTCCAAAGCTGACTAGACCACAAATTCTAATGAACACCCTTTATATAGTCGTGAATAAACGATCAAGTGGGAAAAACGCAGTCAAAGCTTATGAAAATCAATATCCGAGTTTCAAGGGTTTTTAAAAAAAGAAAAGAGGGTAGAAAAATAATAACAGATTTTGTTATCAAAAACTGGTGACATAATTTAACTGTGCAAAAGGTTTTCGGGGTAAAAATGTGGTAATCTCGTAATTTCTCGTGCTTCGGTGATAGTATGTGGATACTGGCCGAGCGTGCGTGAGGCAGATTTTGAGAGCGAGTATCACTATCCGACCGGCGGAGATCCAAGTTGTATTGACGATTTAGGAACCACAGAAAGCGTTGCATAGCTTGTTGTCTGTTAAGTACTGGGTATGTATAGTTGTTTTTGCGTCTACCTGATTCTATTTTCGTAATTCGATATTATAGCAACAAGTATTAAGCGATAGAAATGCAGTAGTTTGGGAATCTTTTCTTAAGAAGTTGTTTACGGAAATATGGTGATTTCTTACGGTCAAATGACAACTGGCGTTTAGTGGCTGTCAGACTGACAGTTGGGTAGACCGGATCGACCTTTGGAGTGGGGGTTGCAGTTGTTTGAGCTCCTCAGGGGCTGGTCGTCGATGCCACAAGTGTAACAACTTACCAGATAAGTAAATTAAAGATAATCTTATGATATTTCACATATACCCAAAATTAAGAACAGTTTATAACCCATTAGTAATATTGACGTAAGTTTAAGTGGGGTCCCCGTGCGATTCTATTGCTTAGATAAACAATTGTCCCTATCAATACAAATAGAATTGACTGTTGACCAAAACGAATATTGTTGATAAATCTAGTTAAAGTATTGCTTCTTTCATTTAAACTTTGAAGGTTCAAGGATTGTATTGTGCAGAATATATAGTGAAGTTTATAAGTTTTCTTTACCTATATCAGTGTGCTTGAGATTAAACTTGTTGGCGTTCAAATTTGGACATCTCATTGATAAAGAATACACGACGTCTTCGCTGTAGCTAGAGACGGGCCTCAAGTACACTTTCATAGCGATCAGTTTTTGAAAGTTAAAATATAGAAATCTGACCTAAAGGGAAGAGAAAAGCTAACAGAACCAAAAGCTTTTCAGTTCTTTGCATCAATAATTGACAAAGAATTGACACAGAATACATCCTAATAGGTTATGTCGTTCTCAAGGTACAATGTTTACATCCATTCGGCGGGTCACTTTTACTAAATTAAATTTTTTGACTTTCCTTTAATATTCAAGTGGTTGCTATCTTCACAAAAGTTATGCAGTTTTATGAGACCTTTTATGTACTTTTAGTTTGATCGCAACTGATCAAACGTTTGCATTAAAAATTGCAAATAGTGGAAATGGTGGAAGCCGTAATTTGTACAACTCGTTTTGAAAGTCATACTTTTTTCATGAATTTGCAGTTTGATAACGAGGGCGAAGCCCGAGGTAATCAAGCAAATGAATGAAAAAAAGAACTTTCAAAACGTGTTGAACACGTAGTTTTTTGCATAGTGATCTCTTGGTTGAAAAGGACTTCGGAATTGACAACTGTGAAATTGACATTTCAATAAAATAGTTAAAAAAAGTGTACCCTTTCACACGATTTTTGCGTTAAAAAAAGTGGAACTTTCAATACGATTTTTCGTTAAAAAGGACGACTTTCACGATCACTATGCAAAAAAGTATGGAAACTGCTCTCCAGAACTAGACAATCTAAACATACACCCCCTTACACCGAAAGGTAGAAAAGGCTAAAGAATTAAGTAAGCAAGTATATAAGTACTGTATTTAAGATTGATCTGAAAATAGTGGTTTTGAGAACATTTGCTATTATTCATTAGCAATCTAAAAACAACCACTGGCTCCATGTATAACTACCTGTTGCTTGTAGGTGAATTGCGTTATAGGAACATAAACGCATAGTAGAACCATTGCTTAATGATGCTATTTGTATAACAGCTGCAACCAATCAGGAAACATCAAAATATTATCATTTAAGTCAACAGCAGACGTCAAGTGTCCAGTTGCGTGTTTTGGAAAATTGCAGGTGCCCGACCCATCATGCGGTGTTGATCTTAGGGCGGACGTTGGTTAAAACGTTAGAGATTGGACATCAGCAGTCTTCAAGTTAAATAGCCTAAACTCCAACGCTAATGATGTGTTAGAACTGTGAACAAAAATGACCGATAATCTTGGTATATTTGTAATTTTTCTCTCTTGAACTAAAAGTCGCCCAAGTGGACGCACTATAATTCATATTCATCCAACTATCATAATAGGAACGATGCCTACTGTGGCAATGCAGCAGTTTGTGTCGGGCTTAAAGTCCCGGCACCAGGACGTTCGCTTCAAGACGGCACAGGAACTGTCTGTGTTCGTCAAGAGCGAGCTTCGAGAGGCCACACCGGAAGAGATCAACACGTTTCTAGACGAATTCAACCATCACATCTTTGAAATGGTGTCCAGCAGTGACGTAAACGAAAAGAAGGGTGGAATCTTGGCCATAAGTATAAAAATAAAAGTACAATTGAGTTTGATATTAACGAAGCCCATTTTTTAGTATGTCTAATCAACGCTGACGTGGGAAATATGACGACAAGAATTTCTAGATTTGCCAATTATCTGCGAAACCTTTTACCTTCGAATGACGTTGAAGTAATGGAGTTCACTGCTAAAACAATGGGGAAACTGGCTCTGGTGTCTGGATCAAAGGCCTCTGAGTATGTTGAGTTTGAAGTCAAACGGGCTTTTGAATGGTTAGGAGGCGATCGCGTAGAGGTTTGATCATTTTATAAAGCAGTGAGTTTTAAAGCTAATTTTGCTTTCAAATTTGTAGGGCAAACGCCATGCAGCTGTGTTAGTCTTAAGAGAGTTGGCTCTAACGATGCCTACCTACTTTTACCAGCAAGTGTCGCCCTTTTTCGAGCTAATATTTTGTGCTGTACGTGATCCCAAGTCCAAGATACGTGAAGCTGCCGTAGAAGCGCTCCGAGCTGCTCTGGTTGTTACTGCTCAACGAGAATCTGCCAGACAATCCGCAAAACCTCTGTGGTATGTAATACACTGAAAAATAGAAATAGTGAGATGCTTATTAGGTATTTTTGATATCTTATATAGTGGAACTTCTGTTTAACAAAGTTGCTAAATTCAAGAAAAAATTCGTTAAACAGAAATCAATCAAGTTTCACATAAAATCTATATTTTTGCTGAAACTGAAAATAAAAATTAAGCCAGCTGATGCCATGCACCAAGCTCATTAGATGGCTCTTGCTATACCTATATTGTTTGAAAATATTCTTGTGCCGCAATCAATATCGCATTTCTTCAAAAGCTGAACTTCACTTGCAGATATTTGCATTTTTATTGTAAAAAATTTGTAAAAGTTTAAATTAAAAGAAACACTAGTTAAATCTTCCCAATATAATGTAGTTTTTCTTGTAATAGTTGTGCGTAAAGTACTTAAACATTTAGGAAATTAATTGTATCACTAGCATTTACTACACTTATTTCTATTTAAAGGTACAAACAGTGCTACGACGAAACCGTGGAACTTTTAAAAATTGAACGCAACACCACGAAAGACGACCGCATTCACGGAGCTCTGCTTGTACTGAACGAACTGGTACGTTGCTCCAATTCAGCCTGGGAGCGTAAATACACAGCTTTGAAGGAAAGCGCTGATATGAAAAACACCATAGACGAACACTTTTCCACCCTCAGCATCCAGCCCCGTTTCAAATCATTGCATAAAGTTAGCCCGTCGTATCAAAACATTTCCTTAAATGCATTACACAAGACTGTGAGTGAGTCATCTGTGTGTCGCCAGTTAGTTTTTGAAAAGTATGACTACATTTGCCTTGACGTCATAGCTCAAAGCAGTGCACGATCACCGCACATCCAGAATGTGCTGCTTAATATCCTACCGAGACTTGCTGCGTTCAGTCGCGAGCAATTCGCCGAAAAGTACCTGCCGATCGCCATGAATTATTTGCTTAACACTTTGAAAGGGCGTGAGAAGGAGCGTTCAAATGCCTTTATTACCATAGGACTCATTGCTGTCGCCATGGAGGACACGATCAAGCCTTACGTGACGAAAATAATAGAAGTTATCAAACTAGCTTTGCCCAATCGCGAAACATCTGCGAAAAAAAGAGTCAGTATCGACGCTAGTGTCTTTAAATGCATTATGTTCTTAGGCCATGCCGTTAAGGAGCACATCAGCAGCGACATCCAGAATATCTTGGAGCAGATGTTTTCCACAGGTCTAACTATGCCCCTCACCGTTTGCTTGCGCGAACTAGCGAAGAACATTCCCGAACTCAAAGAACCAATTTCCTTCGGCCTCTTAAAGATGCTGTCGCAAATCCTAATAAACAAGCCTCTGCACCATCCGGGCATGCCTAGGCACTTGGCTACAAATGTTCTTCCGTTTGGCAGCTTCTCCGACTCGAACGACACTATCAGCATTGTGCTAGCACTACGCACTCTTGGCACCTTCGACTTCGAGGGGCACAGCTTGCTGCAGTTCGTCCAACGCTGTGCCGACTACTTTCTAATCCATGATGAGCGCGATATCAGGCTAGAGGCCGTGCGCACCTGCTGCAGGCTGCTGAAACACTCCATTTACAACACGGTCGGGCATCCTTCGGAAACGGTCACAGTAACGGTTGCGTCCGTGCTGAGCAAACTGCTCGTGGTCGGAATGACTGACACGCATCCGGAAGTAAGGTTCTGGGTGCTGTTTTCTTTGGATAATACATTTGATAACCATCTGGCCCAAGCCGAGGCCCTGAGCGCACTTTTTGTTGCTCTAAATGATGAGGTTTTTGAGATTCGTGAAGTTGCTATGTGCATTATTGGGAGGCTGAGCACCATGAACCCTGCCTACGTTATGCCGTCTTTGCGGAAGACTTTGGTGCAGCTGTTGACGGAGCTGGAGCATTCTGGAACTGGCCGAAATAAGGAACAGAGTGCTAGGACCTTAGATCGGTTGGTTATTAATGCGCCTCGCTTGATTAGGCCGTACATGGAGCCGATCCTTAAGGTAAGTTTTTATTTTTATTATGAATTTAATAGACTAGAGCGTGGCCCTCCCATTCGTCGGATTTCGACTCGCCGGAATTTGTTTCGCCGGATAATTATTTCACTCGAAAGCTATTCGCCGGATTGCGTGTCATATCACGAAATTCTCGTTCTAGCCTGTTTAGGTTAGTTGCAGTCTAACACCTAATGGACTCAGAAGCGACACTCGCGGCGGCGCCGAGTAGCCGATTTCAGCTATGGCGGCCATATTGAAAAAGAGTAGATCAAGAATAACATGTTGGTGGCACAACAAGTCTATGTCAAATTCGAGGTTAACAGGTTAGGTTTTGCAAAACTATGCAAGAGGTGCTTACAGTTTTATGTAAATTTTCAAATAAAAAAGTATTCTGTGTGAGCCAAAAAGTGGTTTTTTATTTTCACCAGTCTTCAGAGCATCTTTATGTGTAATTTTCGTCGTAGTGCAGATCCCAGTGAAGAGGGATAGCAGGCTGTAAGATTCGCCCAAGTGCGGTCAACATCGGGGTCACTTTTCGAATAGTTGGAAGCATTGGGCTAGAATTTCATGTGCTACGTTTGGAGCAGATCCTCTTAAGTGCCTAGGTGCAGAAATTTGGAACAGGAAGTCGTCACCAAGTTTCTAATTACCGTGGCGTTGTTTGATTTTGTGCTCTAGCCTACGAAGCTGCCCTTGCAAGGTAAATTTCACAGGGAAGCAGTTGCAGAAGGCCTACAAGCTGTGGGTTTCATCCATTGTTTAGTAATCGAGGTAGCGATTTAGACCAGAAATTTGGAGTGTTTTGCAGGAAGTTAAACAAATGCAGATGTCGGCGTCCCTACGTCACTGAAACAAAATCAGGTTAGCCGAAAATTGCGTCATATTTGCATTGTATGTACCTGATGTGAATTTTTCAATTTTTGGTGTTTCAGTTCAAATTACGCAAATTTTATACGAGCAGATTGTCTTTGTGGTTACAGTCAATTTGAAGGTTAAAACTGTCAGATACGAATTCGAGCAATTGCCATACGAGTTAATCTGTAATCTGACGCAAAACCTAACCTGCTAACCTCGAATTTGACATAGACTAACAGTGCCACCAACATATTATTCATACAACAAATATTTCAAAGGCAACTTGATGGAAAAGCATTTATAATCACCTGGTATATAGGTAGTGAAAATATTACCCCAGCGGTAAAAACAACAGCATATCTCTAATATTAGTTACCAAACATAAGTGTATTATTAAATCATCAAATATCACAGTTTTAATCACAAATTGCATACCGATGTTCGTATAACCTCAAACTTCTCCAGGTTATGTTTTAAACTCATTTTCAACATTTTGGGTGTTCATGTTATTGTGATAGTTTCCAGTCTGTCTATTGCATTTAAATATTAATCATGCTTTTCGTTTCCAGTATGAACTATCACTTATCTGAAACCGCTGCTCAATTTATTACTCTGCGTAAATTTTGACATTTTTTACATTTACCGAATACCCAGGTTTTATATGAAAATACTGGCTGAAGAATATTTTCTTGTTTTGCCTTCCTGTAACAAGCTAAAAATGAAAGTTCCATTGTTTTCTCTTCTAAATTTGAATCCAATTTATATTATCCACTTCATTATTGACAAAACTGAACAGCATAACTCTGGAAACTCTTCTTTAGTTGTTCATGGATATTTTTTGTATTAACTAGTTTTCGGTCAGTGTACATTTTAGATATGCTTTGCTTACAGCAATTTCCTACAACATATTTTCTGTATATTCTTTATCGGAAGCTTTTTTCTTTCGGTTTTATGGTGTATTGACATGCTTCTTCCACATATCTTGGTTCTTGTAGTTTACTGTCCTCGTCCTCGCCCCCGCGTGCACTCACCATTTTATTTTTAGGCTTAATGCGTCAGCCCTAGCTCGAGGCTTCCGCGCAGTATCTAATAATAGACGCATCCAGTCTACCTTCAACTGGACATTCGAAACTCACTTGGGGTGCTTTTCAACTACGTTTTTAACCTACTTACTACAATATAAAACGTACAGCACAGCTTTACTCCAACGTATGTAAATAAAAGAAGCTCTGGTAAACGAATCAGGCCCGTTACAAGAGTGCTTTAATTATCTTTTGCAGTACCATAAAGTATTGTGTCTTTATGTAATACTCTATTGATGGAGTTTTCTTTGAATATTTCTGCATTAAAATCCTCTACTGTTAATATCATTGTGTGTCTTGGTGTTGCTTGTACTAATTTCTCTAATTCCTCACCTGGTGTTTCTGATTTTTTTGCATTTTCTCTGCCACAGATGCATCAACGTTTATAACCAAAATTTCCTAGTTTAACTTTCATTCTTATACAGGGTAATTTTAAGTGTTTTGTTGCCTGCTTAATTTTAAGAACAGGCCGTTTCACTGCAAATTCAGCTCAACATTTTTCTTTAAATTTTTAACGCTTTTATTTATTTAATCTAAAATATTCGCACATTATATTTTACATGTCATGTTATTGGATTTTTTTTAATTCTCCTATCCTGTGCTAGTTTCGTTCCAGTGGATTTCCCGCCTTTCTGCTGCTTGTCTCACTTGTCCTCATCTCATTCTTGGTCTTCCATTTTTCCGTTCTCTTTTTCTGTTACTTCATATATTTTCATGCAGCGAGTCTTCCAGTTTTTCTCTTAGTCTCGTTTTTATGATCCTCGTAAATATTTTCCCAGGTGTTGTTATTATCCCTGTATTGTTTCTCCTTTGTAATTATGTTTCACGAAATTCTTCTCTCATCGTTCCTCTTTATTGCGATTTAAAAATTTATACAATCATTATTTATCTCAAATATAACTGTGATGGCTACTGTGATATTGGTTGGGATTGTTGCAACGAACTATAAATCTACGAAACGAAATTATATATATACACATTGTTACACTTATTTTACATAATTATATTTAAACACAAATTTGTACGAGATTCGGGCATTATCAGTTTTCTACTGCTGCCTGTACATTAAATAAATAAATAAATAAATAAATAAATAAATAAATATATCTCATCACCATTTCTCCTGTGATTTTGTCTTGTCCTGAAGCTTTTCTCAATTTTGGATTATTTATGGCCAACGTAACTTCTTCCTTTGTTATTAGTTGTATACTATACTCTTCTAATTCCATTTGTGCTACTTCTTCGTGCTCTTCTCTTCTTCTTTGGATTCCGTTAATTCCTCAAAGTATTGTTTCCACTTTTCCACTATGTCTTTCTCCTCTGTTAAAATTTTCCCTTCTTTATCTTTTATATTAGTTGGTCTTGGTGACTTTTTTCTTCATAGTTGTTTTAATTTACTGCAAAATAGCTTTTGATTCTGTGTAATTTTCATTCATCTCGTTTCTGAATTCTTTCCACGATCTTTGTTTAGCATTCCTTACTAATTACTTTATTTCTGTTCTATCATTTTTGTTCTGTTTTTGTTGATAAATACTTTTCCCATTTCTTTGACTGTCATTCGTATTTCTAGTATCCACCATCTGATTTTCTTTATAAATTTGTGATCTTGATCATCCCACAGCTTTAAATATATTCTCTTTTAGTTTTCTCCTTTTACTTTTCATTGCTATTTCGGTAGTTTTTTTCTTTTTTATTCGTTCTTTGTCTAGGTGTACTCCAGAGTACAAGCAATTTTTAGTATTGGGTGCACTCAAACTGTGATATTCATTGATTTAAAGTCAACACATACAGCATCCGGCAACGAAGCGGGGGTGGAAGATATTTCTAAAACTATGAGAGTTGCATGAATATTGTGTATATAAAAGTTGTAGGTACGAAGGTAGTGCACGTTTCTAAAATAGTTTTGATTATACAGGGTGGCTCAAAACAGTGTGGCGAATCAAACCATGCATTTTGATATAAAGTTGTGTGGGTCTAGCGTCAACTGTTTTGGAGATATTAACGATTTTATGTAAAAAAATACTGAACTTCAGGCGGCTGCTGTAAGCAACAGAAAACAATTGAATTAAGGAAAACGTCACCAAAAAATTATGATTTTAGTGAACTACCTTTCAAGTGTAAAATGGTGGATCTGGGTATTAATGTTATACAGCGTGCTCAATATTTGCAAATTTAATGATTTCGATTTTTTTCAAATGGAACGCCCTGTATATTTTGATATGTTACTTTATACCTCTAAATTTAACTGTTTTTCAAATATGCGTATTTGAACATAAAAAACAATTTAAGCACCTTAAGATGCTTATTTCAAGGGATAACAAACAAATGCTGTTAAAATACTGATTTAAACAGTTGAGTTCTCGAAACAAAAGATAAAACCAATTTTAGAAAACAAAAATCTAGCCACTACTCAAAACTAGAAATAACAAATACGGAAAAACGAAAAAAGCAGGAGAAAATTAAATCTGAAAAACGATTCAATTTAGGGCTAGGAAATGAAATGTCAGAAGAAAGCTCATTAAAAGTACTTTTTAAAAATAAATGAAAATAATTATATTTGCTGATTATGAGTTCTCTCTACAGTTTTAATACTCAGAGCAGGAAAGGAGAACTATTTGGAGATTTATAGTTATTAAGGTACTAAGGGCATTATGAGTAAAATAAGAGCCCAAGATTGTTAGTGTACTAACCGAGGGCCTTTGGCCCGAGGTGTGTACAACAATCGCGGGCTCTTAGCTCATAATGCTCGTGGTGCCTTCAAGGTTTTATGTCCTACCAATTTTCTTACCTAATTCATATTCAATTCATATAATTACTATATGGTATTTAAGATTGATCTAGTTAGCTGATCTAAGTTAGATTTGTGACATTAGCTGAGCTGTCATTAATTTTCATTGTGACAGTGGTGCATAATAAAGATGTATCCATGGAAACAAATACTGTTAATTTTTCATAATAACCCTAGTGTTCTTATGACGAAAATAATTGCCCTGGAGCGTTATTTTGTATCTAAGATACCTTAAAATAGAGTCATTAATTTCAATTAATGTACTGGTAGGACATAATCATTATTTTAATGGCGTTTGTTTTTTATTCCTTAAAATAGAACATCTTAAGGGGGCTTAAATTGTTTTTTATGTTCAAACACACATATCTGAAAAACAGTTGAGCTTAGAGGTATGAAGTAATATATCAAAAGAAAGCTCATTAAAAGGGCTTTTCAAAAATACCAAAATATACAGGGCGTTCATTTGAAAAAAATCAAAATCATTAAATTCGCAAACATTGAGCAACCTGTATAGCATTAATACCCAGATCCACCATATTACACTTGACAGGTAGTTCACGAAAATCATAATTTTTTGGTAACGTTTTCCTTAATTCAATTGTTTTGTGCTTACAGCAGCCGCTTCAAGTTCAGTATTTTTTACTTAAAATCGTTAATATATCCAAAATAGTTGACGTTAGAACCATACTTTTAAGCTATCCAAATATAAAGTACAGTCAGACATCGCCGTTCGCGTGGGTTACGTTCCAGAAGAATGCCGCGAAGCGCAAAACTGCGATACGCAAGTAAAAACGGGGTTAGGTTCCATTAACTAGATTTATTTATACTATGCAACATCAAAAACCCAAAACTTTTCTGCGTTTTTGCAGGGCTGTGGAGTGTGTAACAAAAAATCCAACTCCGACTTCGACAGTACTAGAATATTGATAACCCCCGCCCATTCCTTTTCATCTGCCTGATAAAGTTTACCGGCTCATGACGAATTTCGCAAGTTTTGGTTGTTTATAATAAATTTCATATTTACAAATATTGCATTCACGGTTTCCAGCAACGTACTGATTTCACGTACAAATACACAGAAAGGTTTACAAACGTAAATGAGGAAAAGGATAAAATTTACTTTAAGAAGAATACATTTCATGGCAAAATTTCATAAACGTGCAAATGCCATTGTTATAACAAGAAAGTTTCTTACCTGCCTACTAAACTAACAGTACTAGTTCCGTAGTAGATTATTTTCTTAAGGGGTCATTTACTACCTGCCTACGTAATAGAAGTTTACTGAGTTATAGGAAATTCAAATAGTCTGAGGTCTGAGCAGGGTTGAGCAGATTTAAATTATTTGATTAAAATAATGAATTTAATGGAGTAATTTAATTATCCAAATCATTGATTTAAATAATATTTTCTATATTTTGCCAAATCAACCAAACAAATACACAAAAGAAGTGCCCTTCAAATATTGCCAATTAAAAAAACCACTATGAACAATAACAATATAACAAAATGCTGAAACTGTTTTAATTTTTAAAATACATCTTGAAACAGTTAAAATATAAATAAAGGGCACTATAAAAGTTAGAAATTAGACGTAATACGAATAATAGTCATAATACGTACTATGCTTGTTTTATTGTTAATCACATAAAACAGTTCTTGGTGAGATATAGAAAAACCGTCTACTACGCTGTAGTGAATAACTGGGAATCACTTGAACTTTTAGCACTGGTTCAGTAGAAATTTATCGAGACCCAGGAATAATTTTCCTTGTGGGTCTAAACCCATAAATAAAAATCACTTGGTAAATTTTAAAACGTTTGTATTGAGATACTGTGGGAAAGTGGCCGAGGCTGCGCTTAGCAACTGGTTTTAAGCTAAGCTAAGGTAGCCTTATACAAATGTACAGCGTTAACATTAATTAACATTCCGCCTGCCTTGAACTGACGGGTTCAATATTATGTTTTTACAGCTTGAATATCATATAAAAATACACACATAAAAACAACAAACACAGTATCATGGAATTAAATGAAATACCTTTAGAACAGGAACAAGTATTACACAAATATATATACCTACACAAAACAAATGCATAATCATGGAAGTAAAAATGAAATACTTTCAAAAAAGAAGTATTACAGAAAAATATATACATTAAAACAACAGACACAATCATGAATTAAATGAAATACCTTGACAACATGGACAAATATTACATAGAAATATATACACATATAACAGATAGAATTATGGAATGACATAGGTAATAGATCACTAAATGAAACCAAGAATAATATCGTCTACTGTCATTATTTATAGGCGCACCCCAACACATCGCAAATTGAATGCGTTTCACTTACGTCACTGGCAAGATGCAAAGTTTGTGCACTGTACGCCTCACAGTTTGGCCATTTGCTGTTACGACCGCTGCTGCTCTGTTAACACCGTCATTTGTAGGAAGAACCTCGATCGCCCGTCCTAAAAACCATTGCAAGGGAGGCAAGTTTTGGTCCTGTATTAGAACGATGGAGCGACAGGTAGCAACTCGGGCAATCGTCGAAACCATTTTACCCTTGCTTGCAGTTCAGGTACTACTTCCTTGCTCCATCGTTTCCAAAACGTTTGGTGGATGTGCTGAATATGTTGGAAGTGTCCCAATCGGTTGGTAGGCGTCCCTGGCTTCTGACAAGGAGCTTAGCGGTTTGCCAATAAGAAAATGACCAGGAGTTAATGGATTAAGGTCTGTTGGATCAGTGGATAAAATTGACAAAGGACGTGAATTCAATGTTGCCTCTGTCTGAACTAATAATGTTTGAAATTGTTCATAATCTAAAAAGGTAGTACCTAAAACTCTTCTAAGATGCAACTTAATAGAGCGTATACCCCTTTCCCAAATGCCACCTTGGTGGCTTGCACGAGGAACTATAAATTCCCATTTTATATTCTCTGTTGTGAGAAAGTTTGAGATTTTAATATTTGTATCTTTAGAAAGTAAAAATTTTGAAATATCGTGCAACTGATTTGCAGCACTTACGAAATTCTTTGCATTATCCGACGTTATGGTATGGGGCTTGCCCCTACGCCCTATAAATCGCCTAAGTACAGCAATAAATGCATCCGTAGTTAGTTCCAAATGGACAGCCCTCGTAACTAAGCATATGAACATACAAATATATGACTTTATCATCTTTGGCCTCCTTGTTTTCCTGTCCTTAATTTAAATAGGCCCTGCGTAAACGCCAACATTAAAAAAGGCTGGTGTATTCGGCTGCAACCTTTTTGAGGGCAAATCACCCATTAAAGGGTTGTAACTTTTGGGGTTTGCCTTGAAACATGTTACACAGTTATGTATCATGGTTTTTACTAGATTTCATCCGGAAATAGGCCAATACTGTTCCCTAATACAGGCTAGCAATTGTTGAGCACCACAATGTAACGGCGTTTGATGAAAATGCTTTATTATTAGTTGCGTTAGATGATGATTTTTTGGTAGTAATATTGGAAACTTTTTATCGTATGTGTAAGGCGAATTCTTAATTCTTCCTCCAACTCGTTAGATACTGTTCGCATCCAAAAAGGGATTTAAGTGTAAAATGTTTGAAGGCATATTATTTAAAGTTTTATTGGATTGCAACATCTGTATTTCTCGAGAAAACGTGTCTGCTTGACATAGTTTGATAAGATTAATTGTTGCTTTCTTTAATTCGGATATTTGAAGTGGTACAAATAACCTTGCACTTTTAGAAGACCTTAAATTGTTTTTGAAGTGAACAATCCACGCTACTACACGAACCAACTTGGTAAAATTGGAGAATTTTTGTAATAAATCAGTGGAAAAAATATTCAGACAACTCATAACGTGTTGAATGTTACTTTTTAGTTCGCTTGTAGGCAAGCTACAAGATTGAATTATTTGTTTGGGCCACTTATCAGCAGCTAAAGACAAAAATTTAGGACTAGAGAACCAAATTGTAGTGCTTTTATTAATAATCGTAATATGCCAGCAAATCGAATTGTAATAAATGTGAGTACAATAATCGGTTTTTATTAAATTGCAACTTAGAAGGCAATATTGAATTTAAAATTGCTAGGGGCAACAATAAAATCGAAAAATAAGGACAAAAATAGAAATAGGAAGGTCATTCTTACAGCTTACCGTAAATTTCCATAGCAGGTAGCAGTTGCTGCTACAAAGGGTCCATTTCTTTCCCCATCGGAGGCGTCGCTGCGTCGCCACCAAAACGGCTGTTGACCTTGTAGTGGTTGTAATGGCGATCAGGTTGATCACGCTAATTCGGCTTCGATAGGACCAATTTATGTTGTAAATAACTGGGAATCACTTGAACTTTTAGCACTGGTTCAGTAGAAATTTATCGAGACCCAGGAATAATTTCCCTTGTGGGTCTAAACCCATAAATAAAAATCACTTGGTAAATTTTAAAACGTTTGTATTGAGATACTGTGGGAAAGTGGCTGAGGCTGCGCTTAGCAACTGGTTTTAAGCTAAGGGTTGCAACTTTGCGCCCGCAGTCTAGCCTTATACAAATGTACAGTCGCGGAATTAAAAATCCGGACGAGTTTTATAGAGGATTTTTGCAATTTTTGGGTAATGTAAATTGGGCTTTGCGTTTCTAGGTTAGCAATTGACAGTTAAACAATGAGGCATGCTGTCATATACGAGCAATTATTTTGACTTTTACTAATTTCACCAGGTAACGTGATAAGTAAAGTAAAGTAAGATATACACTGAATCATTTTAAATGTCCGGATTTTTAATTCCGCGACTGTACAGCGTTAACATTAATTAACATACGCTATACAAGGACAAAGTCGGCATTTTTAAAATAGTATGGTAGGAATTTAAATTTACAAGCGGTGATCACACTGATTATAGAACACAATCTGCACGCTCGTGGATCTATGAATTAACATATTATAGTAGTGCACGTGCATTTTCATAAAATAGCATAAATAAAGAAAAATCGATTTTTATTACCACTGAGTCTGTCTTCAAATAGTCAGTACTACAGTCACTCAAATAGTTTGTTAGCTTTTGGTGTTTTTATTAAAAAAAAATTGTAAAGTGGAAGTCGGAGTCGGGTAATTTATACGGACTCCGACTCCACCCAAAGAGTTCCAACTCCTCGACTACGACTCCGACTCTACAGCCCTGGTTTTTTGTTTGGCAAATCTGAATCAGAAACTTTATGCTGTGACGACATGGTTTTCCGTGTTTTAAAAATTAAACTCAATTGAATTTTCGGCAGAAACGCTCGAGAAGACAGTAAAGTTGAACTAAAATTCCATACGTAACATAAGTCTGCCACTTGAATCTAGAGCTCGAATGTCCATTTACAATTCAAGTTATAATTTTACAATTTATTTCAAGTCTGATTTGGTAATAACAGATTCAATGGAATAGGCTCGAAAAGTGTGTTTACAAGTTGGTGATAAATAATGTTATTTAGGTGTTCATGACATACACCGCATACGTCTGCTTTATTTATTTACGGCCGATCTTATGAAGGTCACTAACCTGACGTTAACTTTAAATCGCTGTTAAAATAAACAAAAGCTCATCCAAACGTAGGCGCTTATGACATATTATTCATTAGTAAACAAATTTTTATGCGTTTTGTTTATTTGGACAGCGAATTAAAGTTAACGTCAGATTAGTGGCCTTCATAAGACCGGCCGTTAGTGTGTGAAAGTTGACGTAGGCAATTCCATCCGCGAACGGCAAAGAAAAGGGAGCACAAAGGTGCCTCGCGTAAAATCAAATAAGCGAACCGCAAAGTCGCGAACGGCAAGGTCCGACTGTATTCCATTTAAAAAAAAGTAGCTTTGATTCGCCACACTTTTTTGAGCTACCCTGTATAATCAAAACTGTTTTAGTAATGTGCACCACCTTTGTACCTACAACTTTTATATACACAATATTCATGTAACTCTCATAGTTTTAGAAATATCTTCCATCCCGCTTCGTTGCCGGACCCTGTATATTGTTTTAATCTGTTGTTGGTGGTATAGATAGAGTATTACAACAATAACAACAACTTCAAATAACCTAACAAGCTGGACTGGTTTACGCTGCTTTACAATGAGGAGCCGGCAGGGCGAATTTATGTTCGCAGTTTTTATCTACTGTGCTTCTATGGCTCTAAACTATCTTTTCCAATATAAATTAGTAGAGTCCGTCAAATGCCATTTTGCCATGTTTCTTACTGTAGGCCCCTTTAGGGCCAGATTTCGTATTTAGTCGTTTCACGTAGTAAGGGGTGGAATAAACTACATTTGTTGGTGCCATAAATGCTATAAAATGCCTGTTTTTGTGATAAATGCTATATTTTGAATAAATGCCATATTTTAATGCTGTATTTCAATCAAACTCAATATTATGTGGCTAATTCACAACAAAAGGGCTTACAAATTTCAAAATAAACATGCAGAAGTTTTGGTGAGTGCCAGGTACTAAGGTCGATGACCCGGGGCGGGGGTGACCGCTCATCGCTCGCCTCAACGCTCAGGTAAGTATCCCGTTATGTCCACTCATCAACAAAAACACCTCGGATACCTACATTCCACTCATTTGCCTCGTGTCTGTGTGTTTATCAGATCACTTTATCTTTTGAATTTGTGTTGTGGGATTTTTAATATTACTGGTGACATTTTTTCTAAAATTTCAACTTTTTGAATTAAATCCTTACCATTTTTTATGCTTTATTTTGAAAAAATAAATGCCATTTTGCTATGCTATATTTTTTAAAAATACGAGAATATTTTGACGGACTCTATAAATTAGAAAGTAATTTGAAGGCAGATTCTAGATTTTCCAATTTTGGAAATTGCATGCACTCTGGAGGGCACCTAGACACAGTGTTGCTTTATTTTCTCGTGGTATCTTTTTAATTTCTTATTAAGTTTATAGCTATTTATTTTTTCTTTAAATTGTTTTTTTTATTTTAACTTGTTTTTTATTCTCTATTTTTGATATGAATTCCATCAGTACTAAGTAGTGGTCACTCCCTATCGCTGCATGTCTCTTTAGTGTGACATCTTTGATCTTTCCGCAATTTTCTGTGTTTATTATGTAGGAATCTGTGATGGATTATGGCGTTTCTAGAATATACCCTCTAGTTTCTAGTAAATTTATGAATGTCTTTTTGTATAAAATTGGTATTTGTTAGCCCACAGTCCCACTGAGCCACCACTATTCAGCAATGGCCATCAACTAAAATTCCAGCATGCGTAATGATCAACGGCCATCAAGCACTTTGAAATATTCAGCCTGCTGGAATTTTAGACATCGCTGGTTAGCGATGCACAAGCGCGAGGTAACCGTTAAGGTTTTTTGTTCTGTGGGTACTACCAAATGCGTTAACACTTCTTCGCTCTCTGAATGAGAACTATCTGAGGGTACATATATTTTCAAATGGCAAAATAAACAATCATCTGCGTACATAACCTCACTTATAGCGTTTTACTAGCGATCAACATGTAAAAATGTTGGTAAATGTGGGCACTATAAGTGTCAAATAAGCGCAAAATTTAAATGTATAGTGGTTGGCGGTGGTCGCCGCTGCCTGCAGTGAGACCGCAGTGCATTTTCTTAGTTGATGGCGGTTGATGATTATGGATGGTGGTGGCTCAGTGGGACTGCTGCCTTATAGTGAGGTTATTTGCAATACAAAGTATAAGAAAACTAGTTTTGGACTTCTTTTTATGTTACTATGTAGCAGAACACCAGAAGCCACACAGTCGATTAAAAAAACGCTGGGTTTGTGGAAACCTCTCGAGTAAACTCTGGCACATTCCATTTTTTTTGCGTTTTTATGGCTTAGTTCGATTTTTTCTTTACATCTCCTGTAGACATTTCTGAAAATCTATCTGCAAGCATTCTTTTCAGACTACTTTTTTCTTCTATATCTACTATTTGTCATTTGCATTCTTCTCCTCGTCCTAACTTGCTCCATATTGTTCACCATTTGTTCATCTTATTTAATTTTAGTACAGTATTATACCCTTCCTGACACTTTCATGTGTTATAAGAAAGGGTCTCTTTGTACTTGCGTCAAGTTTTTTAAGGTTATTTATTTATTTTGTACTCAGCCAACAGCCGTTAGGCCAATTATAGGCGTCACTGTACATTTTATGACATCCGCGACCAACTATTTTCGTGGCAGCCGTACCACGAGGCGTCGAGAGAAGCAGCCCTGGAACTCCCATCCAAGTTCTGACCAGAAAGAGCGTTGCTTAACATTATGTTCTTTTTAACTTATTATTGTTTTTCAATGTTGCCATTTTCTGATCCCAATGAATGTGTTCTTTATAGGTGTTGGTGCCAAAACTTAAAGAACCAGAGCCCAACCCAGGAGTGGTCCTGTCAGTGCTTAACTGCATAGGGAACCTTGCAGAAGCAACAGGAGGCGGCTTAGAGTTGCAGCAATGGATGCCAGAGCTCCTAACCATCCTGTTGGAAATGTTGGGAGATGCCTCTGCACCTGAGAAGCGGGGCGTCGCTTTGATAACTTTGGGGCAGCTAGTTGGTGCCACCGGCCACGTGATTAAACCTTACAATCAGTATCCAATGCTACTGGACGTACTGATGAATTTTCTTAAAACTGAACAGCACGCTTTGATCAGAAGGGAAACCATCAGAGTGCTTGGTTTATTGGGTGCTTTAGATCCCTACAGGCAGAAGGTCATTAGAGGACAGGTTGACTACCAACCAGAAGCCCCGGTCCTGATAGCCATTGCTGATAAGGAAGAGGAGTCGAACACGGATTTAAGTACAAGTGAAATGTTGGTAAATATGGGTTCTAGCACCTTAGAGGAGTATTATCCGGCAATCGCCATTGCGACGCTTATGAAAATCATCAGGGATCCAAATCTTTCCCAGCATCACACCATGGTTGTCCAGGCGGTAACCTTTATCTTCAAAAGTCTTGGGATCAAATGTGTCCCGTACATCCCACAAGTCTTGCCTAGTTTTTTAAATGTTGTTCGTACCTCCGACGTTAATTTTAGGGAGTTTTTGTTTCAACAACTGGCCCATTTAATTGCCATTGTAAAGCAACACATTCGTAACTATTTAGATGATATAATAAATTTAATTAAGCACTTCTGGACGCCAAATAGCCCCATTCAAAATACTTTAATTTTGCTAATCGAACACATCGCGGTAGCTCTCGGGGCAGAGTTTAAAATTTACTTGCCCCGCTTGATTCCCCACATTTTAAGAGTGCTAAATCACGACGCTTCAAAAGACCGCAACGTCACCATTAAACTTCTGGAAGCGCTCAAGAAATTTGGAAACAATTTAGACGATTATATGCACTTAATTTTACCCCCAATTGTGAAGTTATTTGATGCCCCCGATTGCCAGACTGCGATCTCTAAGCAGGCTCTTGAAACCATCGACCACTTGGCTGACATCCTAGATTTCTCCGACTTTATTTCACGCATTGTACACCCATTAGTGCGAACTTTAGACAACTGTCCTGAGTTACGAGCCACTGCAATGGAAACGTTATGTTCATTAATCGTACAGTTAGGACGCAAATTCAACATATTCGTCCCTCTAGTCAACAAGGTTATGCAGAAACACAAGATCCAGCACACGAGGTACGAAATGCTCATCTCCAAGATATCGTCAGACACCACCCTGGCTGACGATTCCGACTTCTCCCTATCGCGGCTCAAGGCTAAAAACAAAAATCGTGAGCTGAACATGTCTGCCAGTGACACCACTGTGATACAGAGGCTTAAGGTGTCCCCGTCGAACCTGCAACAGGCCTGGACACCTGCAAGAAGGGTCTCTAAGGACGATTGGCTGGAGTGGCTGCAAAGGCTGAGCATCGAACTCCTGAAGCAGTCGCCTATTCCGGCTCTGCGATCCTGCTTGTCTTTGGCTCAGACTTACGCCCAGCTGCCCAAAGACCTCTTTAATGTTGCATTCGTTAGCTGCTGGACCGAGCTGGACGAGGCGATGCAAAAGGAGCTCATCAACAGCCTGGAACAGGCACTGATGGTTCCTGATCTGTCAGAGATTACACAAACCATTTTGAACTTGGCTGAGTTCATGGAGCACTGCGATAAAGGCCCGCTGCCTCTTGATCCACAGCTTTTGGGCGAAAGAGCTATGCACTGCAGGTTTGATTTTTTGCGTTGATGTTATTTGTGTAAATAATTAAGAGTTATTTCAGAGCGTATGCCAAAGCGCTGCACTACAAGGAAGCAGAGTTTCAGCGAAGTGTTGGTGGGCAAAGTGTGGAGGAGCTGATTTCAATCAATAATAAGCTACAGCAGAAGGAGGCGGCCGAGGGATTGCTACAGTATGTGATGCAAAGGTGTGACATACAAGTGCAAGTACGCTGGTATGAGAAGCTCCATAACTGGGATAAAGCGCTGCATTTATATAAGGACAGACTTGACACCAATGAGCAAGATGAGGATGCGTGTCTAGGCCAGATGAGGTGAGCTTTTTTTTTTTAAATTAACTGTAATTAACCTTCCTTTATGACTCATATTTTTTGGCCTTCTTGGATTACATTCGTTAAAAACAAAATTCTTGAATCTAGATTACATTGGAAATAGTATTTTGATTGTTTATTCTCTTGATTTTTTTATTATCGATGTGTAGCGTAGCCAACAAACCAGTGGGTGTTCAAAGTCAATTGTGTATGTTGCTTTAAAAAACGTTTTAACGTCAACAATTTGATTAGTGACTATTGCGCGAAGCAAACTTTCTAAATGTCAAGAACTGATTTGTCAGACTGCAGTTCTCCATACAGCGTACATTCCATGTCATCATAGTATGAGGGAGTCGAGCAACAAGGACACTACCAAATGATTGCAATTTTACCCTTTGTGTAATGTGACAGGGCCATTGTAATAGCAATAAATGGCCTGGTCATTCTCGTTGCTACTCGCATTTGCAAATCAAATACTATCAGAAATACTGTGTTTAAATTACATCCACATTTAAATAACATTAACTAGACGCCAAAACTACTGTGTTATATATGCAAATATGCTGCATACAAGTCTATTGTTGCGCGCGCCTTCATGCGTTTAAACACTGGCTTCAAGTCGTGCCCAAAACTCTTCTGAGTGGAGACGCAATGTGATGCAATTTGCAATTTTCCCAAAAAGTGAAAGACACTAACCTTTAATAATTGCGTATAGGTATGCAAATCTGCTGCTTTACACCTGGGGCAAGCTTCCCCACTCTGCTCGAAGGAGTTAGAGTTGACCCCGCTGTGGAAGTTGTGCGCTTCACTGGATTGCAGTGCCTTATTGGTGACACGGTCAGATTGTATACAACTGACTATTAGTCAGAGCTCGCAAAATTACGCAGGGACGACTTAAAGCACAAAATTTATTTTATTAACGATGTCACAAATTGCAACTGTGGGTTTTTCTCATTTAAATAGCTGGTTGTCTATCCATATTTGTTTTCAAAAATAATCTATTTGTGTTCAGGATATTTTATTTCAACTATGATTACATTTCCTTTCTTCTGTTTTCCCTATTTGATATTTTTTCCAAGTTGCTTGAACACCTAAATTTTGCTTGAAAGGATTTTTAAGTATTTCTTTATGTTCCTCATCATTTCCATAGATTTGTTTGATGGCAGTATTATTTTTCCTCTCCTTCAGCTTCAAATTTGTTCTCTAGCGTTTCAATTCTTATTTGGAGTGTTTCTTCTTCAGTTCTCCATTGTTGTCATTCTTTGTTGAAATCTTCTCTTGGTTTTTTATTCCCCATTAAACATTTGTTCATTATTATTCTTTTTTCTCCATCTTTTTAGCTAATGTATTTTCATATTTTTTTAATTAATTCTTGCATCTACTTCCGTTAAGAGGTGGTTTTGTTAACTTAATGTTTTATCTTCCTTGCTTAGTTGGTGTTTTCTGTATCTTTTCACTACTTTAGAAAGTGTCTTCTTTATATTTCTGCTCTTCTCTCTTAGATGTGCTTCTTTTGAAAGTTTCCTCTGTTACTACTTCTTTGTGTTGCAATTTCTCCCTTTTCCTTTTGCCATATTCCTCAAAAATTGCTCGTGTCAAAAATAAACAAAGGAGTTGAGCTAACTAAAATATTTAGAAAATTGAATCTACCTAGTAATATTTTAAACAAAAAAAAACAATCCGCTCCTATTATTTCCTGTCACACGATTGCTGCTATAATTTTTGCAGTTGTTTTTCTTCTTTTTTGTTTATTCTCTATTTTGATTTCTTTATTAGTGTAACAACTTTACTTTTGCCTTTAGTTCTAAACTCTGTGACCTTTCTAATGAGACTGTATTTTTAATGCCGCGGACAAAGTTACGCAACGCATTATTCAGTTACTACTAGTCAACTTAATACCATTTTTTAAAGTTTAATTTTATGCATCAAGGATCCTAACGTACATTCAACTTCACACTGTCAACTTGTCATTTAATTGCCGTATCTCACAAATTTATGACAAGAAATGTCTTCAAGCAAGTATAAGTGTCGAAATAGTCATAAAATATAAACTTTGTATGTTTTCTTATGTTATAATTAACATTAAACAAGTATATGACATTAATCTAACTGTCACATAATACTATAACCTACCTTCATGACTCATATTTTTGGCCTTCCTGGCTTACATTCGTTAAAAACAAAATTCTTGAATTTAGATTACATTGTAAATCGTATTTTGAGTTGCATAACTTTGTCCACTGCATTAAAAAATAAAGTATAGTTGGAAAGGCATCCAATCCTATACATTTTCCAAACCATTTTCATTGTTTATTTTCTATATTTTGTCATTATTGATGTGTAGCATAGCCAACAAACCAGCGGGTGTTGAAAGTCAATTGTGTATGTTGCTTTAAAACACGTTTTAACGTTAAAAATTTGATAAGTGTATGTCGCGCGAATCAAACTTCGTAAACGTCAAGGACTGTTTGTCAGACTGCAGTTCTCCATACAGCGTGCATTCCATGTCATCACAGCATGAGGGAGTTGAGAAACAAAGACACTACCAAATGGTTGCGATTTTACCCTTTGCGTAATGTGATAGGTCCATTGCAATAGCAATAAACAGCCTGGTCAGCCTACTTGACGGACAATGAGCCATATACCCAAGAGAGACAAGGTGAAAAAGATGCCTCGTTGAAGCGAAAATGCAATTAACCCTTTTATGACAATAGAGACGAGTCGGCCCTTGTGTCCAGCTGAATTTAGGTATGGTACTCGAAGCATGTCCCGAGAATCCGGAATCCTTTCTTCTTGCGTAAGGGAGCAGTATATAAGGCCAGACAGTCTGGCGTCTCAACATTGCGTCTCCATTCCCATCTTGTGTTACCTTAACCAAGACGAGTGCTCTGGTCAGTTCCCATGAGTGTAGCTCAATGATAGAGCCTTTAACCCTTCTGCAGACAATTCAGGTCTCAAACATTTCTCCAATCGGGCTTTTGGCAACCGTAGAGTCGTAATGCCTAAGCCTGTTTAAAATAAGGACTGATGACTATGATTACTCATAATAGACATTTTGCTCAATAATTCTTGTCATAAATTCCTTACGTTTCTTCATTTTAAATTGCTTCTTTTTTTTCGATTATTATCTTTCTTTAAATTTATTTCCATAGTATTCTATTTAGGCTTCTAATATACTTAATGTGTTGGATTTAAGCTGATTCTTATTGGCTTTTCTGTTCTAAATTTTCTTCTTCCTATGTCTTTAATGACATGTTGACTCTTTCCTAATGGTTGTTTATTTTCATAATGAAAATATCAGTATGCTGAATTACTTTGCTTTATTGCAGATGTTTGGAAGCACTTGGTGAGTGGAATACATTACACAATGTCGTCGAAACAAAGTTCTTTGGATTGTCCGACAGCAACAAACAAAAGGCTGGACGATTGGCGGCAGCTTCGGCCTGGGGATTGAACGATTGGGAGGCCATGGAAAGGTTAGAATTTTAGTAAACTACACATTACAACCTATTAAACTTTGTATTTGTAGATATGTCAGCGTTATCCCTCGAGATAGTCAAGATGGCGCATTCTATAGATCTATCCTTGCTATTCACAAGGAGCAATATGATGAGGTAATCCTAACTTTCTTGTTTTTTAATTAATTTCCTATTTATTCTTTACTTAAAAATGTTTGCAGGCACAACAATACATCGACATGACACGTGACCTTCTCGATACTGAACTAACAGCCATGGCGGGTGAATCGTACCAAAGAGCCTATGGTGCTATGGTAGTAGTACAAATGCTTGCCGAAATGGAAGAAGTAATACAGTACAAACTCGTACCTGAACGTCGCCCCACACTCTGCACCATGTGGTGGCAACGACTCCAAGCCGGCCAACGCCTTGCTGAAGACTGGCAGCGCATCATCCAGATCCATTCTTTGGTTCTTAGCCCACAGGAAGACATGCACACCTGGCTCAAGTATGCTTCCTTGTGCAGAAAGAGTGGATCTTTGGTAGGTGTTGCTGCAGTGGACTGTGAAACACGATTAAAACTTTGACTTCCAGATGCTCTCACACAAAACCTTAGTTATGTTGCTGGGTTATGATCCATCGCAGAACGCAGAACAGCCTCTGCCGTATAATCAGCCCCAAGTAACGTTTGCATACACAAAGCACCTTTGGATGACGGGGAAAAAGAAGGATGCGTACCATCAGCTCTCAAACTTCCTGCGAGAGTACACTCAGCAAAACGATAGTGAGGATGTAACGCATGATGACAGGCGAAGGTTACTTGCAAGGTACATCTCCGATGGTTGTATAAAGGTCAAACATTAAATTACTGATTGTTTATAGGTGTTATTTGAAACTGGGAGAGTGGCAGGAATCGCTGGAGGGGGTGAAGGAGCACTCAATTCCTTTAATACTCAAATGCTTCCAGCAAGCAACAGAGCACGACCCACTTTGGTACAAAGCATGGCATTCTTGGGCGTACATGAACTTTGAAACTGTTTTGTTCTTTAAAAATGAGAATGCTCTAAGAAATGCTGGTCAAACCACTAAGACTGATAAAACAAACGATGTTATACATTATACTGTTCTAGCTGTTCAAGGATTTTTCAGGTAGATTGTAGTGTAGTTACAAGTTGAAGTTTTGATCAACTTGTATAATTAATATGTGCCACCCTTAAACGAGGGGTGAACGCAGACCTGGCTATCTCAAGCCCTCGGCAGAATATTGTGTGAATAAGGACGAGGCAGCGGTTCTTAAGGTTACAAAAAACTTAATAAATTGTATGCAAATGGGCGCCAGTCGTTATTCACAACAAAAACAAGTCTAGCTAACAAATCAAATCACTACCTACCTTGTATGTCTCTTACTTCTCAATCTAAATCTCAAAACAAAACGGGCAGGTTTATGAAGGGTCGTAAGTATAGATAAACGAGAGGTATACCAGTAACAGTAAGTAAAATTTTATTTAACCAGACAGTGTCACAATAATTATTAATCGTAATTAAATTACACAAGGCTCATAAGGCCCAAAAATAGCAATTAACAAAAACAAACCAGGTAAAACCTGGCAATCTACAGCAACATATAATAATTAAATATGCATAAAGTCACAGTTAATATTCAGTATTACAATAAATGACATCTAGAATGCCATGCAAACGTTCCAGCAGATCCCTAATTGTATCGCTAATGCGACCAATAATAAAGCTAATAAGGTAATAAGTTACTTGTTGCGTGCGTGATTGATAAACCAAAGGCCTTTGTTTAGATTGACGCATAACTTATTACTGACAAAATTGCCTATATCGTCAACACAAATCTACTGAATTTTAGCAAAAGGAGCGTGTACTTACTGCGGTGTTCTGCAACACTCCAACATGGGTTTCTCATAGGTGGAAAGCAGCCAAAAAAATGTATCTGCGGCTGGGAACTTAACGAAAGTGTTTAGCAGCCCAAAAGGTCTCGGGGAATTTATTCCGGCACATCGTCATGAGCGTGCATGAGACAGTTGCAGTGAAGATTCAGCCGCATAATGAGGATGCCACAGAAAGAGGCCTAAAGATCAAACACGGGCTGTGGTGATACTTGCAGCTCGCATGTTTAAGCGTGTCGAAGCGTTTGTTTACAGAAGACAATTAAACATCGCCACTGCAAGACCTACTCTAGGATCACGTGGAGCAAATCCTCTTCGGGTCACAATCGATTCCTGTATTGACTGCTCTCTACCAGGGCTGGCAGAAGAAGGCCAAACGCTTGAATTCTCAAAATTGCGACCATTGTTATGTCCGAGTTTGTGCATTCGAAAATTGAAATTCGCTCGCGGCAATGCTCTGAAAGATGAAGATGCGAACGTTGCTATTAAATTTTAGAGATACGGAAGCAAAAATCTAAAGGCGCAATCCATTAAAGCAAGACCAAAATACAATGGGCGTTACAATTCTTCTAAAAACCATAACCTTAATTTTTAATGAAAGATGGACTTTTTATCGTAATCTGTAATGCCCATTTCTTTGTGAATTGTCAAAAATTGTCTTTAAAACAGAAATATTCATCAAAATTGTGTCTGTGTCAAACAATGAGATGATTATCAAGTCATGATTTATATAATGGTAACAACTCATCAGTTTCCACTCCTGAGCGCATTATATAGTCTACTATGGATCTGACAATATGGAAAATATTCAAGATTACATGGCTTTGTTCACAATAATTCTATCCCTCACACATTGCAAAGTCAAACCAGTTCTATTTCATCAAAACAATTGCCCATCAACTGTATGCAGAACGATCACAGATGATATTTCTCGTTACTCTTAGGTAACTTTTTTCCAGTCTAAGAGCGAATATTAGTTTTTCCCAATTTTCCAGGTTTTTGGCTTACATAGTGAGATGGTATTTAGCCCGTTACTCAACTCTGCTTGCAGCATAGATAAATAAAGCAAGTCAATAAAGCACAGAGCTGGGGTAAATCAGGCAACTGCAAGAAGTTACATCAGAAATTTGAATTCATAACTACATTGGTAAAGCATTTCCGATATTAAATGGAATTACTTCAGAATAAAGGGCAATAAGGCAGAGCTCAATTCGTAAATTAGAGTCACAGAAATATCAATTAGCATAAATTAAGAGGTTGGTGCAAAGTAAAGCCAATCAAAATTCAACAAATCTATCACCAAAGGGTTTATTACATGCGTGTTAAATAAATTTACATGGCAGTATAATTGAATAAGTACAGTTCTATGAACTTTTTAAATAAAGGTAAGATGGACAGAATGTTCTCAATACAGTGCAAAGAGAGCATAATACTAGATCGAATAAGGCTATAAAAAAATGGAACGGTAATATTTGAAGAATGGTGAAAAGCAGACAATTATTATAAAATACAAGAAATTCACACAAGAGGAAATGAACGAGATTGGTGTTTAAAAAAATGAGTCAGTGAAGTGACATAAGTGAACAGACAATCCAAATAAAACATAGTGAGTGGCGCTATAACCTAGTTTAAATACGAACGTGAACAAACAATAATTTTAGAATTAAGATTTTGTACATTTTTATAATATAAGTTAAAATGTAGTTTATAAGTAACTGATTTGTACTAGGTTAACATCCACAATTATGAATTTAGATAGGCAATTGTTGTTAACTACCGAAAGAGAAACAATCGAATAAAACTTAAAAATAATTATACCATCGTGATCAGGAGTTCGTAGTGCATATGTGAGAATGTGGGTGTAAAAATCCATCACCTAAAAATTATTTTCATCTGCGACCACCTTCCGGACCACTTCGCCAATGACGAGAAGTTTACGATTATCAGATTTTGAGCACAATTGGGGTCAGGCGTTTGAAATTTTGGTAGCACCACGTCCGCACGCCATGTAGAAACCCAAATAGAATGGGGAACCTTTGCTTCACATATGTTACGGTGCTAAGTGAACCATAACCTTGATTTTACCCTAAGCAGAATTCAAGGAAGATTCACCTAAACTGATAGTATACTTTCTATACTAATACCAATTCATAAAAAAAAGTTCTAACAAGCTGACAAACTGACAATAAATTGACTAGATAACATGGGAGAGCTTTGAATTCAAATTGAAACTATGTGAGCAATGAAACGACGCATTTGATAGACTTCAAGTTGCTATATTATTGATAAAAATGGCAGTAGGTAAGATCTTACAAACAAAAGATTGATATTTCTCAAAAAGCATTTGTTTTATTATTTTTAACCTCTTGAAGCTACACCAAGAAATTACTCGAATGAAGAACTTTTAAATGTGTCTTGTTAAATACCTATGCCGATAAGTCTTTTTCGCAAGATAAAGTATAAGTTAAAAAAAATCTAGAAGCGTTACAAAAACGAGAAATTCAAAATTGCTACAATAATAAATTGGATAGAGAATGAGAGACAACAAATAGCTACAAATACTGAAGAGCTTGGAAGCAAATCACAGATGTCATTCATACAGCAAAACAACTCCCGGAAGTTCAAAAAAAGAAGAAAAAATGTTGGTGTGATGAAGAATGCAAAGCAAAATTAATGAAGAAAAGACAATAATTGAGACTGAAGATGTTGCAAAGGTGAACAGAAGTAATTAAAGAAGAATACATAGAATTAAGAAGACTTTCTAGAGAAAAGAAGAGGAAATATAATGATGAAAGGATGGTAGATAGGTATAAAAATGAAGAGATCAAGTATTTCTACCAAAAAGTTGAGAAAACAAAAAACGGTTATCAAAATACCATAAAATTGTGTAAGGATGAAGAAGTGCAGTTACTTTAGAGAAGACCAAATTTTTGAAAGATGGAAACAATAGTTTTAGAAACTATTTAAAGGCATGAAAAGGAGACAGAAGAAGAAGAGACGAAGAATGGCGGCTCAGTGACAGAAAATATAGAAAAAATAGAAGATTCGTGTAAACAAGAACTGCAAGAAATTAAAAAAAAATTATTCAATCTAATGCCGCGAATTCGTTAAAGTCGGGGTAACTGGCAATCCTTTTAGTCAAAATATACTTGTACACGAAGACTAAAGCTACTGTTGCGAGATTAATAAGACACTTAGGTACAAATACTTGCATTTATTTTGCTGCCGTATCAGAGCAGTTCTAAATTTTGGACTTCTGTCACATACAGATTTACGTGACAATTCATAATAGATCTATGAATTCGACAAATTTGTAGGTTTCACACGCTAAAATTGGTCAAGCGGTCGACCCTCGCAAATTATCGCTAATAAAATTTTACAATTCTACTAAAAGGAATTTGCTTCAGTCGGCTCGTAGTTCTGCCTAATTTTTCGGCTTACTAGGTAAATTTGCATGAATTTGCCCTTAATCATTCCGTGGGCTTGGAATATTTCCATCTTCCCAGAGAAAGGCACGTTTCTAAAGACCGGCTAAATACTCCCTGGTTGTAACTTTAATATCCCCACTTTGCCTACGAAATTCTATCTTAAAGTATTTACAATACAAATTGCTTATGGCTAATTAAAGCACAGTCCATTCGTACAACCGCGTATAGTTCATTTTCACTTAAGAACGCCAATCGTAACACTAATAATAGACATGTGGAACAGGAAAGATGACAAGACCAAATGCCATTACTGCCATCAGATGGCATTACTAGACACAGTTATTAATATTTGGCAACTTCCATAAAAAAGAATTAATGAGCATGCGGAATGGATAGTGGACGAATACCAATGCAAATTTAGAGCAAACAGATCAGTAGTAGAGCACAAGTTGTAAGAAGCTATGGATGATTAGGAATCTGTAAGAGACTTGTATCTCTGGTTAGAACAACATTAACGAATACAAAGAATAGCATAAGAGTTTGGGGCAAAATCTCAACAGTTTACAGCCAAAAAAAGGTCTAAGACAAGGTGACCCACTGTCTTTGGTATTATTTAACAGAGTGTTGGATATGTAGCAATAACCACCAAGTCGTAGTCTATGCCGACGATAAGCTGACATATTTTTAGTCTTTGCAATCTGTTGAAATGGTACTTTGAATGTGGTATGGCCGCTATCATATTATGTTTTATACATGATCGTGGCATATGTGCGACGACTTCGGCTAAAGATAATTTGCAGATTGGAGATCAATATACAATACCCAAAACAGGACTAGAAATTAGTAAGTTAGATGCAAGAATAGCAAGGGGATGCAGAAGTGCATATGGCAAGGCAAACATTAAGTTCCAAACACGTGTTAAGAAGAGCAAAAAATAAAATTATACAACAACTAGAAGACCAGCAGTAAAGTATGCTTGCAAGACATGGATTCTAAATAAGGCACAACCGGAGAAACTGGAAAGATGGGAAATACGAATGCTGAGAAGAATTTGTGGAGGAAGTAAAGTAGAAGAAAGATGGATAAGAGGAACCACCGAAGAAATAATACAAATGTATGGTCAACCCATAATCACCAATGCTGTGAAAGCACAAAAACTGAAATCACAGAATCAACACCTAACGGACTCAGAAGCGGCCCTCACGGCGGCGCTTAGTAGCTGATTTCAGTTACGGTGGCCATATTGAGAGTAGATCAAGAATAATATGTTGGCACTGTAAGTCTATGTCAAATTCGAGGTTAGCAGGTTAGGTTTTGCATCAGTCTGTGTCAAAACTGACGCAAAACCTAACCTGCTACACCAGGTAAGGGCTCGATAACCTAGAATGGGGATGTAATGCCTTGAGCTCCACCACTTTTCTGTCGGTTATAATGGAGAGTTTCTTAAAAGTGGAAAAAGAAACCCATCCTCGTGTGTTGTCGACTGCTGCAGCGACGTCCTTCCTAACACTGTTCCGGATGGAATTTGCCTTAAGATTGCATGCAACAACCATCAGATCAAAAGAAAACATGAAGTAATTATAATGCAATAATATTGATGATAAATATCAAAATTACGTTTGTACAAGAATCACAGCTGAATCCTAAGCCCTACATGACGTCATGGTGTTTTACAACATGGTAAATACTCTTATCGGTAATCCTGCTGAACTATTTAGCGGTCTATTAATTCGTGAAACGATAATGACAGTCTTTGCCGTTATATGAATGTTATACGAGGTCTTTCAAAAGTGCGTCACTTTAACTTGCTTCTGCGGCACTATTTCACTTAGCGAAACTAATTGGTTTCTATATTAATGCAAAGTTTACACAGTGCTATGCAATAATCCTGGCTGTGGTTTGTGTTACTGATGTCCCACTGGAACGTGTTACAACTTTTGTCGCTGCAGGAGCTGCTGGGGAATTGGGGAAGCCCGATAGAAACTGAATGAACAAGCGATGCTGACTCGAGTGAGGGCTGGGGCAACGTGGGTGATTCCTTCAACAGAAAATCCGAGCGTGCGGCTAACGAGACAGTAGACGATACGGTACTCCGGCACGCACTCCCTAAGTGACTAGGTTAAGCGGCTCCGTGATTAATCCTGCAGGAGCAGAATGAGGAGATTCTCCGGAAATTTGAACCGATTGTGGTCACACACACATGAAAGCTACTCGACACTAACTGCACAACTTGCTCAAGTACGGTCTCGTTGAAGACACCTGAATACTGCAGAAGACTCCTAAAGACTTTCAAAATTCTGTAAAACAGATGCTAGGTCGTGAAGGGAAACTTTCAGATGTTCGCAACTATTGGTTGAAAATAGACCAGGCGATTAATTCGGCAATGTGCAGATGTTCGCAACTATTGGTTGAAAATAGAGCAGGCGATTAATTCGGCAATGTGATTGGCTGAAGCTTGACGAGGATGAGAGATAGCGTGACCGATTTTGGGCCAAGATTGAGATAAGCGGTTTTCTACTCAACACGTGTATTTTATGGCTCATATATCAACCCTGAAATGACGTTTACTGCCTTTTTAATGCAGAGCGTTTTGATTGACATCCAAGTTTCCTACACGGAGACAATCATATGAGCTCTGCACAGCCAAGAGACTAAACTTATTCGAAGGCGGATTGACTACACTCATGCGCGCCCGTGTGCTTGATTAATTTATGATATAGTGGCTCTGGTTATCAAAGAATTGGTTGCTAAAACACGTGGCTGGTGGTTTGGGAACATGATGCCTGCAGCTGCCAGAGTTTTTGATAGCGTGTGTTAGCCTGGAAAATTCATATAACAAGGCTGCAATTGTTTTAAAACAGAGGACTGGCCTGACTTGCCTGCTCGCAACGATTATTCTATCCCTAACCATCCTCAAATATCCCATTACCAAACTTGCATTCCTTCAGTATCTACCAAACATACTAACCTGGTCCTCCCAGTAACACAAACTGCTTTCTCTGAATCACTTCTTAAAGTACATTTAAGACAAAATGACCTAGTATCTAGTGGGAGAGCAGAAACATTAATGTCTATCAATATCTAATTTTTGATCACTTATTTACTATCCCATTTATCAGTAAATGCTTATTATGAAAAAAAAATAACCAAGTATTTCACAGTCTGGTACAATTGTCTGATGTCCGTTCCTTATTATTTTTAGATCCATTAATCTTTCAAAAGGTAGTTCACTACAAGATACATTACGTTTGCTCACATTATGGTTTGACTATGGACACTGGCCAGAAGTATATGACGCGATAGTAGAAGGTATCAGACTTATCGAGAAAAACACTTGGTTGCAAGTCATACCGCAACTCATTGCACGCATTGATTCACCCAGGGCTCTAGTGTCACAATTGATTCATCATTTGCTAATTGACATTGGAAAATCATACCCACAGGTAAGTTCCTGCATTTACACTATTTTCCAAACCGTATAAGTAACACTTGTTTTCTCTCACTCAGGCATTGATATACCCCCTATCAGTCGCCTCCAAAAGTACCTCAATGCTACGCCGCAATGCTGCCAACAAAATATTGAAATCCATGAGCGAACACTCGCCAACGTTGGTTAGCCAGGCTGTGATGGTTTCAGAGGAACTGGTCCGTGTGGCAATTCTGTGGCACGAAATGTGGCACGAAGGCTTGGAAGAAGCTTCCAGGTTGTTCTTTGGTGAGCAGGACATCAAAGGAATGTTTGATGTGTTGGAGCCTCTGCACGCAGTTATGGAAAGAGGGCCTCAAACTTTAAAAGAAACTAGCTTTAATCAGGCCTATGGTCGTGATCTGGCTGAGGCTCAAGAGTGGTGCCAGAGGTTTAAGGTATGAGCAAATACTCTAACCTGCTAATATTCAGCTGTTATTCTTTGTTGAAACTATTTTTTTAGGTATCTGGTAATAATCGGGATCTGAACCAAGCATGGGACTTATATTACCATGTTTTTCGCCGCATTTCTAGGCAGTTGCCACAACTGACCTCTCTGGAATTACAATACGTATCACCAAACCTACTAGTTTGTCGTGACTTGGAACTGGCTGTTCCCGGAAGCTACTGCCCGGGACAGCCTGTCGTCAGAATAGCTTACATTCAAAGCTCCTTACAAGTAGGTCACACATTCACACATCTTTTACCCAAACACCAACTAATAACAAATTTTAACACAATTTCACGCAGGTAATAACATCCAAACAAAGACCACGCAAACTGCTGATTCGCGGTAGCAACGGCAAGGACTACATGTTCCTGCTCAAGGGGCACGAGGATCTGCGCCAAGACGAGCGAGTTATGCAACTGTTTGGCCTCGTCAATACTCTGCTTCTCAAGGACCCTGACACCTTCAGGCGCAACTTGACTATTCAACGATACGCTGTAATACCCCTCAGCACCAACTCAGGCCTTATCGGGTGGGTGCCCCACTGTGATACTCTGCATACCCTCATCAGGGACTACAGAGAAAAGAAGAAGATCCTCCTGAACATAGAGCACCGCATTATGCTGCGCATGGCCCCCGACTACGACCACCTCACGCTAATGCAGAAGGTGGAAGTTTTTGAGCACGCACTGGAACATACCCATGGCGATGACTTGGCTCGTTTGTTGTGGCTCAAAAGCCCTTCGTCAGAAGTTTGGTTTGACCGTCGCACCAACTATACTCGGTCTCTAGCAGTAATGTCAATGATTGGCTACATCTTAGGCCTGGGCGATCGGCATCCCTCCAATCTGATGTTGGATCGAATGAGTGGAAAAATTCTGCACATTGACTTTGGCGATTGCTTTGAGGTGGCTATGACTCGTGAAAAGTTTCCAGAAAAAATACCATTTAGACTGACTCGCATGCTTATTAACGCCATGGAAGTGACTGGCATTGAGGGCACTTATCGACGCACCTGCGAATCTGTAATGGCAGTACTGCACCACAACAAAGACAGTTTAATGGCTGTGCTGGAAGCTTTCGTGTATGATCCGTTGTTGAACTGGAGGTTAATTGATGCTGGACGCAATAACCGCTCCAATACCAACGATGTCGGGTCATTATCTGGTGCCTCTTCTCAAGATCAAGAACTGGGATCTTTAAGTCTGAATATATCCAAAAAGGGCCTGCCATGTCCCGAAATTACTGGCGAAGGGTATCATATGGAAGCTGTCAGCAAAAAGGCGCTTGCTATCATCACTAGGGTCAGGGAAAAGCTGACAGGACGTGATTTCCCACAGGAAGAAAACGTAACAATTGCCAGGCAAGTGGAGCTGCTGATTCAACAGGCTACTAGTAATGAAAATTTATGTCAGTGCTATATTGGATGGTGCCCATTTTGGTAATTTTGACATGATGTTCAGTACAAGACTGCCTAAGTAGAAAAGACGTATTGTCTAAGTCGTATAATATTTATACATTGTTCCTAAAATAAGAATAAAGTGTACCAAATCAGTTTAAAAAGTGTTTTATATTAAATGTGTCATATTGTTATAAATAAGACATTGGTTTTAATGTATTATAAACTACTTTTATGTACCATGTACGTGCATGGTTTTTAACAACTCTTAAGTGTCGTGCAACCGGCTGACTATGTTCAATCTGCCTTTTGGGAAGAGTATTATTTAAATATCGTCCAACCATCATTAAGTAATGAGGTTAGCGCCATCATGTGCAACACATTTGATGAGGAGTTTTTCCCAAACCTGCATATAATGAAAATTATTGATTCTATTGAAGCTCGTAGATAAATAAAGTTTAAGAATTATGAATCCCAAATGTAGGTAAGTACCTATTGAAAAGCCATTTACTGCAAGTGGTTTGCTTGGGATCAGTGGTTCTGAGAGCCTATATGTATTGAATATGACATGGATACAATCACAGATGGAGAATATTCTACATAGTTTGAAGGTAAGTTGTAACTTCTCAAACATCAGTTCTTCAATTAGACCTTCCAGGATTTAAAATGGGTCGTTTGGAAGCCCCTCAATTGGGATGTTAAATTATAATGAGCTATTTCACTTTATACCCTGTTTGTGTACCTAGCTAGCTCAGTACACATGAAACACTAAGGGCCGGTTGCAGAAAGCAATGTTAAGTCTGGTGTTAGCTAACACGATGTCAAAGTGAACAAAAACGAATCAAATCTCAAATGCTTATGGTAACTAATACATTATATATATAACAGCACTACAGGCCAGAAGGCCTATGGCTTAGTGTTCCTATTATTTTTCTCCATTCCTTCTTTTCCCTAGTTTTCTTCTCCCATTCTTTAATGTTGTAGTTCTTCAAATCTTCTTTGACGCAGTCCCACCAGGTCTTTTTAGGTCTACCACGTTTATTTTTACCACCTGTTTCACTTTTGAGCACTCTTTTAACCGGGTCTGTGTCATTCATCCTCTCCACATGTCCTAGCCACCTTAACCTATTCTGTTTTACTATGGTTCCTATTGGCGTATCTTTATAGCACTCCTCTAGTTCTTTGTTTGTTCTACGTCTCCAGACCCCATTTTCGCACACCCCTCCGAAGATCCTGCGCAGCACTCTTCTCTCCCAACTTTCTATCTTCTTCTCACTCTGTGATGTGGTGGCCCACACTTCACTTGCGAATGTCACTGTGGGACGTATAATCGTTTTATAAACTCTTAATTTAGTTTTTCTAGTGGTAATTTTGTTATTAAGTACTCCCCTCCAATACCCTATGCTTTTAGATCCTGCCAGGACTCTTTTATTAATTTCGTTTTCGTAATCTCCTTCGCTTGTGAACTCGACGCCTAGGTAGGTAGCTTTGTTAACCAGTTTTAGTTTTATCGTGTTTATCTCATCGAGTTTGATATCTAAATGCTGGTTCTCTGGTTGTTTCTTGTTACCTAGAATCATATAAAGTGATTTTGCCGGATTTATTTCTAGTCCAACCTTGCTTGCTTTCTTCTGAAAATCTCTGACTAAATATTTTAGTTCCTCTCTAGTCCTGCACAGGAAGACCACATCGTCGGCATAAGCGAGGCATTGATGCGAGCTTTTTAAAATGTTTCGTGTTCGGTCGACACTGCTCTTCCTCATTATACTTTCTAGGACAATGTTAAAAAGAGTTGTTGCTAAGGGGTCGCCTTGTCGGAGTCCTACATTGCTCTCAAAGATTTCGGAGTCTTCATTTTGGAACCTCACTTTATTTATTGTTGCCTTTAGGGTCATCTTAACTAGTGCTATCAGTTCAGTTGGAATCCCAAGGTCTACCATCGCTTGGATTATTTGGTTCCTCTCAATGGAATCATAAGCTTGCTTGAAGTCTAGAAAGGCTGCATGTACTTCTATATTTTTCTTGCTGCATTTCTCATGTACCTGTCTTAGAATAAATATGTTATCCACCACTGATCTTCCGTCCTTGAAACCAAACTGGTAAAGTCCGATCTTGTCGACTACTTCTTTCTGTAAACGTTTATTCACCACATTTGCTAGCAATTTATAAGTAGCATTTAATAAGGATATCGGTCTGTAATTCCCTGGTAGTGTCTTATTCCCTTTTTTTAATATAGGCCTTATAATTGCAGTTCTCCATTCCTGGGGGATCGTTTTGGATATCCATATTTGTTTTATTAACTCAAACAGCCTTTTGACTAGAGCTTCATCCACATTTTTTATTAACTCGTTTGTGATGGCATCTGTGCCTGGAGCCTTATAGTTCATCTTCTTGACTACTTCCATGAACTCCTTCCATGTGGGTAGATTATAATCCCGATTCGTGTTTTCAATGGCTTCCATCTCTACTCTATTATGATCTTGTTTTACCATCGTTTTGCTGAAATGTTCCACCCAGATATCCATTATTTTTCATTGTCCTTTAGTCCAATTGTAGTCTGATTAAATTTGTTTTTCTCTCTGGCCAGCTTTCTGTAGAATATCCTTGAGTTATTATTTTTATGCGATTCCTAACTAATACATTAGTAAACAAAATTTGATGCGATTTTGTTCACTTTGACGCGACGTTAGCTAACACCAGACTTAACATTGCTTTCTGCAACCGGCCCTAAGTTTACCACAGTCTGTAGCTATGAAACATCTGCCAAGATCCAGGAAGCTGACCTGTAACTCGGTGCTGAAAACAACTTCAATAATACTCACAAGAGCCAATATTTTACACAAATGAACATGAACCTTTGAAATACACACATAAAGCAATAAAGCACACCAGGATTTTAAACCCTCGAATAAATGGCCGTTTCTAAACACATCGATTTTTTAAATACAAATTGATCCTTAACGGGCAATAACCGGTGGCTATTTACAAATCACAATAGCAGAGTAACTATCTTTAATATGCAAAATCTTAAGTATTTTCGCGCAACCTTGGGTGTGTGAAGGTAAACACTGACAAATAAGTTAAAAATTTTAACCTTTGTCTAGTGGAAAGCGAAAAATGTGATTAAACAGGGGAAGGAAACATCAGAAGGCGAGGAAACATAAGAGCAACAGTAAAGGAAAGGATACAGAGACTATAAACAAAGTAAAACGGAACGTAAAGTGAGGTTAGATTAACGGGTGAAATACAAACAAGGTCGCACTGAAAATAAAAGCCACGTTGCCAAACCTCCCGAATACCGGCAAAAGAAGGGAAGAGCAGTGAATGAGCCGGAAAGACAACGAACAAAAACTACGGGCGAATAGCGTTTCCGGTTCGGAAGACTTAATAAAATATAAAAAGAAGATCCAGAGGAATTTAAGAAATGGGAAACAGAGCTGTTAGCATTCAGAAAGAGAGGAAAAAATAGAGAGATTGCCACAAAGGGGAGAAAATATCGAACAGCAGAAAAAAGAGTTAACAGAAAGAAAATCAAAAGAAAATGGACGAGTTAAAAAAGAAATGAAGCAAGAATATAATAATAAGCATGAAGAAATGAAAAGGGAATTCCAAAGATTAAAAGAGGAATGGGAGAAGAAGGCGGAGGAATGGAGTAGAGAAAAGGGTAAACTTGAAGGCAGAATTAAAAAACTAGAAGAACACACGGAAAAGCAAGATAAAGAAAAGAAATAATGTAACATCGTAATAAAGAGGGTGCAATGCCAGGACGAGAATGTAAATCGAGCAGTGAAGGAACTGCTGGAGGGAAAATTACAAGTCAAACCAGCATTCCAGGAGGCGTTTAAAGTAGGAAGAAACAAAGATATTTAAGCAAGCAATAATAGCCAAAATGGAAAGCTGGGATGCCAAGAGAGAAGTGATGGAAGGGATAAAGAAATTGAAAGGAATGAAAATAGTGATCGAAGATGATATGACTTGGAGGGAAAGACAAATTCAGAACAAAATGAGGGAAGTAGACGAAGGAGAAAAGAGAGAAGGCAAAAGTGGATGCATAAGATATCAGAAGCTAGAAGTGGAAAATGAGTTAGAAAAACTACAGAAAGTACAACAGTCAACCTACCCAAAAAAATAAAAGAAAGGAAAAACTGGACAGTCACACGGTAACGACAATGGCGATAAACAATGGAAAGGGAGCAATAAAATCAAAAAGCTACAAAAAAACAGAATTAGTAATAGCATCATGGAATACACAAGGTCTTAACAGGGAAGGAAAAATAATTAAACGATTAATAGAAGAAATCTCAAAATATAACATTGACATTCTAGGAGTCCAAGAAACAAATATCAAAGGCGAGACAAATACAAAAATAAAGGATTATATATGGATAAACGGAGGAGGAAAGGAAAATAGATATGGAGCAGGATTTTTAATAAGCGAAAAAATAAAAGACGAAATAATTGAATGGAAAAAAGTAAATGAAAGAATAAGTCTCTTACGATTAAGAGGACAATATAGGAAACTGACGATCATTAATACATATGCCCCAACAGAAGTAGCAGAAGAAGAGCAGAAAGAAAAAAATTATGACGAATTAGAAAGTGTAATCTGCGATATACCAAAATGTGACATAAAGCTGATCTTGGGCCATCAAAACTCAAAAATAGGCAAAGAAAAGGAATGCCAAGTAATAGCAGGTAAAGAAAGCCTACACGAGAACACAAACAACAATGTACAACGATTAATCAATCTCGCAGCTAGGAGTAATCTAATAATTAAAAGCACAATGCTAAAAAGAAAAAACATACATAAAGAAACATGGTGCAGTCCAGACGGAAGAACTAGGAACCAGATTGATCATGTGTTAATATCCAAACGGCAGGCAAATACAATTAAAGAAGTTTAGTCACACAGGGGAGCAGAAATCGGATCTGACAATTTCCTGGTTAGAATTAAAACAAAGTAGGTTAGACCAACCATTGCAAAAAAAACAAGCCAACTAAAAGGAAAGGATAGCAACCACTATAAAAAAGGAAGAGGAACAGAGAAAGTACTCACAAGAGTTAGAGCAAAGATTAAGAAGAAGCAACAACGAGAACGACATAGAAAAAGACTGGCAATACCCAAAGGCAATACTAATAGAATAAGCAAAAACAATAGAAGAGAAAAAAGAAAATAAAAACGAAGGCTGGTATGACGAACATTGCAAGGAAGCAGTAGAAAAAAGTATATTTGCGAAGCAACCGTGGTTACAGAAACATACAGCAGAAACCAAACACCAATATAAGACAGCAAGAAACAAAGCAAAAACAATATGTAGAAAAAGGAAGAGAAAAAAAGCCACCAAGACATAGGGAAATTTGAAGAATCATACAACAGTAGGAACATAAAGATGTTCTACAAAACCATAAAATGGGAAAGCAAATGATACTATCAACAAGCAGTAGGATTAAGAATTGAGCAGGTGAGCTATGTATGGAGGAAGAGAAAATAGCAGAATTACACAAACACCATATAGAAAAAATATTTACGAACGAAGGAGAAAGGAAAGTACAACAAAAATGAAAAACAGAAGCAGAATCAAAATTACCGAAGTGGGGAGGTTTTCAAAAAATTATAAAGCGGGGAAAGAACGACAAGAGTCCAGGAGCAGATAATATACCCATGGAATAATAAAATACGGGAACGAAGAAATGGGAAGAAGCATTTTTTAATTGATAAAACAAATATGGATAAAAAAAGAGATGCCCAAAGAGTCGGACAAAACAATGATATGCCCAATATTCAAAAAGGGAAATATGCAATTGACAGAAAATTATCGCCCAATATCACACCTGTGTGTAACATATAAGATCTTAGCATCACTAATTACCGAAAGCGTTAGAGACGAATCGCAAGGGAAGATAGGGGAATATCAGGCAGGCCTTAGGACCGGGACATCGACAGTAGACCAAATATTTTTGATCAGACAAATTCAAGAAAAATGTAGAGGAAAAAATATACGAATTCACACGTTATTTATAGACTTACAACAGGCGTTTGATCGAGTAAAGCGAACAGTGATAACAACAGCTATGGAAGAATTACAGTACAGCCAAGAACTAATAGCATTAATAGCGATGACGCTAGGGCGAACGTTAGTAGGGTGAAATATAAAAGTGGCATATCAACAGAGTTCGAAAGTAACATAGGGTTAAAGCAGGGGGACCCCTTATCGCCATATCTATTCACTATTGTCTTGGAATACATTATGCGGAACGCAAACATCAACACCAAAAAAAATGTAGTAAACGGTCTATTTCAAATAATGGCATATGCAGATGACCTCGTAATAATGGCTAGAACAAAAGAGCAGCTTAAAGGGATTGTGGAAAACTTCGGAAGAGAAGCAGAGAAGGCAGGGTTGAAAATAAACACACAAAAACTACATGATCATGGGTAATACGAAACCAGACGAAGATCCAAAACTGTGTATCGAGACAGAATCAATAAAAGAAAAGGTAATCTTTAAAATGGCAAATAGCGTAAGATATCTAGGGGTAGTAGTAAATAGTGAAAGCAAACAGGAAGAGAAAATACGAAAAAGAATCAGGCCAGTATTAACATACGCGAGTGAAACGTGAGTGTTAACAAAAGCTGAGGAAAACAAGTTATCAACATGGGAACGAAAGATATTGCGAAGAAGCTTCGGTGTTATTAAAGATGGACAAGTGTGGCGCAAGGGGACAAACACAGAATTAGAGGTCTCAGTTAAAGAAGCAAAAATGAGTGCGGTACTAAGACAAAATAGGTTAAGATGGCTAGCGCACACAATGAGGAGGTAAGACAATAACTCAATCAAAAGAATAGTAACACAAGAACCGGAAGGAAAAATAAAAATTGGAAGACGAAGGAAAACATGGTGACAGCAAATCGAGGAAAATCTACAAGAAACCGGCATAAGTAACTGGAAAGAAGAAATCAAAGACAGGAAGAAATGGAAGTATAAAATCCAAGCGATAGGCAAACTGGCCTTTAGTGCTGTTTTATATATCGAGAGATCCAAAAAAAACTGTTCCTCAGCAGGCTGTGGAATGAAAAGTCACGTCTTTACTTGTGTCGGATAATAATTAGTTGTCAATTTCTCTACGAATCTGGCAGATTGTTAAAAGATTTCTGCTCCTAAAAATGACGTTTCATTTTTATTTAACTAGTGAATCACCCGAGTTACGCTTCGTTTCGCAAACTTAGAAGAGGTTTATTAATATAAATTTAAAAAAGATGCACCGGCCGGGAATCGAACCCGGGCCGCCCGCGTGACAGGCGAACATTCTACCACTGAGCTACGGAACTTTGTTGAACTTCGCGCTGCTGTAGTGGTATATAATGAATCAGCTGAGCTACGCTAAGTTTTGTTAATTTGCCAATTTAATTAAAACCTTTTTTGAAAATAAGAACCGGCCTACCATCTAAGTCTAACAATTAGCAACATTTAAAGCCATCATACAACTTAATCGGTCCAGTATCGTCGGAGGAGCTAGCGAACCAAGATACAAAGAGATCAACGATTTTATGTAGTGGATTCCAGCTGACACAAGTAAAGACGTGACTTTTCATTCCACAGCCTGCTGAGGAACAGTTTTTTTTATCTCTCGATATATATATAATATGCAAATGTTAAAGTACATCGAAATCTGGCGTCGCGATTTTTTCCATAGACACCCGGCTTTGCGATCTGAGTACGCATTTGTCTATGAAGCGCATTTTTTCACTGTCACAAAATCTTTATAACGCATCCTAAAGCAAACGCTTATCGCTCAAACTACAAACATGTCCTGTATCAGGTTACCTTAAACTCGTAGCCTTGAAATTGCTGAGCAGCACTCAGACTAGACTACGTCATCAACGTTGCATGGAATTTTTCCAGGAATACAGCGGGGCAATCACCTGGCTGCTCGCTTTGGCAGTTGGCGTCTAGAAGATTCTTGGCAGCTTTGCGGTTGTATACTTACCTTGTATACTGCTATTTGCAGCTTACTTAAGGTGCAAATACTGCTTGCTACATTTAAACACTGTAGAAGGCCGCAAACTATTCTTCGTGCGGCTCTCAAGCTACTCATTTATCTCGTCACAGATAAAATTTACTGGGAGTCTCTTAAAAACGTTTGACTTTGGGCTCAGACCGGCTGCCACTGTTTTAAAAACACTACATAAACAAACTTGAGCCCTTTACGCACTAAACGGCCGTACGCGCCCTTTTTGTTATGCCAAGTTACAATGGTTAAGCCTAATTAATAATGGAAAAACTACAAACACAAACTGCCTATATATGTAAATATAAGAATAAACAATCCAGACAAAGGAGGCCAGATGCCCTTGTAATATTTTTGAAAATGTAATGTTTTGTTTTTGGTCTAGATAATTTTGATTACTTATATATTACTTATTCACATTAACTTTGCCTTTATGGCTAGCCAGTAAACCAAGAGCTCATATTATTTTTGAGTAAAATAGAATAAGAACAGTCTAAATAGAATGCGTATAATGGTCTTTATTTTCAAACGGCATAAACGTGATAACTTATGTGATTTGACAGACAAGGCAAATGCGTTACTTTTATGCCTAGGCATACAAGTGGTTACTTTTACGCCAGCGGAATAAAATTGCGGGCGGTAAAGTAACTTTGCTGACCGCAAATTACTTTATCGCCCGTCACCTTAACTGTGGTAGCAATTTTTGGCATTAAAACGTTGTACGTACCTCACGCCGGAAGAAGATTACGCCCTTAGCCAAATTAGCCGAATATTTTTGACATTGGCCTTCTTGATCGTAGGGAACTGACGTAGACATCAATTCTTAATAATCATAATTTTTGATATATATATATATATATATATATATATATATATATATATATATATATATATATATTAGTTCGCGCGTTTGAAAATAAAATAGCATATGCTATTCAGAGTAAAAGTGATTTTGTGTGGCGAGACTGACGTTTGACTGACGAGTGTAAGCGAGTCAGACATGTCCGGGCGAGGCACACTAAGTCACTTTTACTCTTAATAAAATAGTATTATTATACAGGTATAAGTCTCTTAAATTAAAATTAATTATGCAATGTATGTACATAGAATAAAAATGAAGAATTGCTTCAGGTCACCAATACTACCTCGAACACTTACGGACTTAGGCAGCCAACATAGCCTCTTTCTCAAACGCCTCTTCTGCGGGGTTAAGCTGTGTACACAACGTCTTGGATACCAGCTAACAAGACGGTGCTGTGTGCAAGACGTTGCTTTCCAAAACTAAAATTATTAATAGCAAATGGCAATTTATGCTCTCGTGGGTGTTCTTTCTGGTGTCCTGGGATCAAGCTCAGGCTATGGATCGTGTTTTACCAATTTACGCAGCCAGAGTGGCCTTGTACAAGATAAATTTTACCTTAAACGGTGCCCAACCAGTGGCGCGAAGGCAAACCGGCTGGCATTTCAGAACTTCAATCTGCATTCCCCGAAGTCTTCCAGGAGAAGCACAGAACCTTCCCATTTGGCTGGTCGGGGAGCTTCGTCGCTGAGTAAGTCGCTCTCTTGCTTATTTACAGCACTGGTGGTAACCAAGGATTGCCCGTAAATAAGAGCTGTTCAATTTGGGCTTCATAATTCACTAAGAGGCTACTGAGGGCAACGAGCTTGGGAAGAAGGTTCAGGCGAGTTTTGGAATGTGAGAGGTTAGGTCTGCTCTGACTGCAGACGTCGGGCTTAAGCCTCGCCTTGGCGCTTAAGGCTGGTGGCTGGAGCGCTAGACTCGAGTGCCTTTTGCAAGCCAAGCATCTTGCTTTTATACTCTTTGGGTCTTCTATCAGCTAGGCTATCTTCTAATGGGTTCTAGGTGGGATTGCGTTGTAGTGGTCTGCACGCGAGCTTGCGTATCGCCAAGAATTTGCCTTTATTGCAAATCGCCGTGTACTTAAGATGCAAGCGCCGATTATGACTAATGTTGGCAGTGTACCAATTGTAACGTACTAATTATGTATAAATTCAATTTATGCAGGCGCTAATGGCACACCATTTCAGGTAGTTGTTGAGATGTTAAGCCGAAGCGTGGGACAGACTTGTAAGATTCCTTAAAAATATATTTATTTGTATAATCTACACTTACACAGTTACAGACACATATTTAATTCGTAAAATCAGTATATAAAACATCTGTATGGCACATTTTACTATTACGTAATAATGACAGTATATTTACAACGTTGGACCCTACAGAAACTGGTTTTTGTGGTTATTTATAATTTCCATTTAAACATATTAATTAGTAAGTATAAAGGCATCTCAACATTTGTCCTTATGCTGTTTGTACTCATCTTAATGGAATTCAACTGATTAATAATAAAAACTAAATCAATATTCACCCTAAAATCTGCTCCGATTCGTTATTAATGACGAAAATGCAAAACATAATTTGACTTACAATATATTACCTATACAATAAGTTATTAAATTAACACTGTTATTAATACGAGTTATCTGAGTTATGCTGAAACTGGGATGGTAAGAGTTCATCAAGAGTGGAAATGTAAACATCGGTTAATTCTGGCTTGGCCATGTAGATAGTAACATTTCCAAATTCACTCATAAATTGACGACAAACGCCACAAGGTGGAGTAATGAAGTTTTCTTGGTAAGCCACAACAGCAACAGCTTTAAACTTCCTATGTCCTTCGCTCACTGCCTTTACATAAGCTGTCCTTTCAGCACAGATGGATCCATGCGCAGAATTTTCAACGTTGCATCCTGTGTAGGTGGTCTGATCCTCGCACAGCAAACTTGCTCCAACTTGGAAGTGACTATAGGCACAATACGCATTCTTGCGAACTTCCACGGCTTCCTTCAGCAGTTTTTGGTAGACTGGATCTGAAATTGCATTGTTGTTAGAATTGGACATAGTCTTTAAATGTAAGTTTATTATTTTATGTGCAACCATACTTAAAAGTTGACTACGCAATTACAGCTGCAAAATTAGTTTTCGTGGCCGTTACTAATAACAGTCGTGAACTTTTTCAGCAAGGTTGCACCAAAAATGTTTGGTAATGTGTTGCAGATGTACAAAAAATGTTATTTATAGCACATCCGCGAAATGTCTGGCTTCCTCAGAACAGTTTGGCGGACTCGACAAAACAATCATTTCGCGCCCAAGTATACAAATAACTATTATAGACACAGCGATGTTTTTATATTTCAAAATGTTATTTTTGAAAAACTTGATGCAGCGAAAAATGTAGCCTTAACCAATTTCAATTTTCCATTTTCTGTCTTATAATTCCTATACTATAGTTCTTCTAAGGAAACCTCCGTTGCACGTCACTATGACGTCAAAATCCGTACCACCCTAATAATAGAAAACTAAATTTCTGCATATAGGGCATTCAGTACACACAATAACATTTTAATTTTTTTGAAGTTGGCATGTGTATATAACTTTTCTACCTACTAGGGATTCTGTATATTGTTGTGCAAAGGTTTCCACACCTGTATAAAAGCAGATTTGAATTTAAAAATGACAATTATTATTTCTCATTGTTAGTGTCAAAGTAGATATTTTTCTCGAAATTGTCACCTGAACTTTTATAAAATTTAATAAAAATGCCTATGAATAAACGCTACATCAGTAGTATCCAATACAGTATTTTTATAATATCCTTAAAAGTAGTTACTTACAGCATTTATGACAGATGGTAAGTAAATGTCAAACCCTTAACTTAGTAATTTTTTGGAATTACATTCCTAGACAAAGATGAGTTTTGGAAGTACACTCTTGAAATGTTGGAATCAAAGGCCATTTTGTGTTTTTATGTTTACTGAACAGACTATATGACAAAAAACATATAATTAACGTATGAGGTTGGCTGCTGTGAGCGCAAATGCACAATCATCATTTCCATTTAAATTTTATTAGATGTCAAAAATAACAACTAAAGTTGTGATATGTTTTATCAGACTTTTTCCACTGTTTCGAGTGTTTCTGATCTACTGCGCAGAGAATTACAAAAATAGTCTACTGCGCATACAGCGGTAAGATATATATATATATAAATTTATAACTGAAATATATAACCGCGCTGGTGGCCTAGTGGTATGAGTGTCAGATTAGTAATCACAGCGATCAGTGGTCCCGAGTTCAAAGACCGCATTAACGTCTCTATAAATTCTGATAAAGGGCAACCGGGGTACACGTGTGGTTTCCGACAAAGCTCTGGGTCTGCTTCAGGATCTGGAATTGACACATGGCGAGTTTTGCTGATCCTACGTTGTTAAATAGCAAGAGCTTTTCAAAGACACCAATGGCAATGCAATCATCTGATATCTCCTCCCCCTTTCTCTCGAGTCGAAATCCGACGGAGCGCAAGGGGTGATAGCCATGATACAGGTCAGCGTTGTGTACTAAGTGGCTGAGAGTTTCCATACCGAAAGACAGCTGAGACAGACAGAATTGGCTGGGAATTCTACTGTCCCCGAAGTTCATTAAGGGAAGAAAGTTTGCCGAAACTCCCGTTATATATGGAACGCATTTCCGTTCTCTTCTGGAGGATTCAACGTGACTGGTTTGGCAGGAAGTCATCCCCTTGTTTAGCAAATCCATCATTACGCTGCTACCATTTTTTCCGAGTTGCTCTGCAAGTAACTAAACGTTTTCGGCGGCTAGCGAACGTACGACGAAACCAAATATGTCCGAAGGACATCAAGTAAGCAGTCGCCAGGACAAGTACTGTAAGTAATAATTAATCGCTAATCGCCAGACTACAGTTGAACTGTTGCGATCAGTTAACTAAAAAGTAGCGCTCTTCAAAAACATTTAATAAGGCTGTGGAATATTCAGAAACTTTTAGCATTTCAAGTAGTTAAGATACCGATACGTGTTTTGACAAAAGTCAATAGCTATTTATTTATAACAATATGTGAACCCCCTATGATGTCGTATAGTATTAGGAACAAACGTTGATCACTTATTGCATGTTGTTATACATATTTAAAATCAATAGAGACAGGTTAAATTAACTTCTGCCTTTTATTGTGATTGCATGCACCAGGCCGGACGTCGCACATCTCTGTCAATAAGCGGAAAGATTATTCTTTATTTCAGACTTCAAGAGAACAGTTCCTAGAGAAATTTTTAAAGTCTGTGGCGCCTTTAGGATATCGCCCTAACTGACATATATCGAATCGAAGCACTCCCTTCCCGGCGAGCAGCTAGTAAAACTCCTGTTACAGGAACATTTGTAACGTGGTTAAGATATCCTCGTAGTTGACGGGTATTAGAAGTGAAGGTCTGCTCAAGTTTCGGTAGGTGGTACGTACTGTGAAAGGGTTGGTAATTTCAGAATGTAGATACGTTGCTCATAAGGAAGGCTTCGAAGATTTGTGAGAATTTTTGTGGCTTTGCACTGGGCTTTTTTTATCATTATGAAGTCTTTTTGTAAGTAGGAATTCCAAACAGAAAGTGATATAAACTAATTGTTATCTAACGATCTAAATGCTTTTCATGGCATGGATAGTGCCCTGTTAACGTTTTTAGTTATATAGATCGAAAGACAAAGAGGAAAAAAGAATTGAGACTAATACAGAGCAACAGACTATAGTAGAAAAAATGACTGTAGTTACAAAACCCAAAGCTCCAAGGCAGAATTGGATAATAACAAAAAAGTAATGATACATTTTAATTAAGAAGTTTAGCATGATTTCCTGTGCGTTAAATATTTAAATAAGCAATTTTATAACATGTAAACACATGCCAGAATTGTATATGACTTTTAAGATCTTGAAGTTTTTATTGCACTACGTTAAATCATAAAAACATCATATTTAGGCACATTAGTAACCTTTCGCAAGGTCTGAGTGATTATAAATATTATTTTAGTCATCTAGGACACGAACAAGGTAAGTCAATAATACATGTGTAAATATGCATTGTAAAATTTATTAACAGAAACACTTCATAACACTATTAGTAATTGTGTATACTCGTATTTTGAATAACAACATTTTTATTTTAATCCATTTGCACAGCTGTTACCGTAATTATTTTGAAGAATTTGTTCATATCGCAACTGTGTTATTATTATGTAGTACACAGTAGCATATACACCGGATGAATACTCCCAATATTTATATTCTATTATTTTTATATTTTTAGCCGCACCTTTGATACTCTAATAAATATAATTTTTTAGAATGATTTCTTCTTTTAGACCAAATTAAACGTCTATAAAATTAAATTCTTGAGATAACCATAAAATTAACTCTGTAGGTATCTGTCTTCTTGCTAAGTTGTAGGCCACAATTTGAATGTATTATGTTTTTACTTCCCTCACCTAAAAAACGAAGGATTATTGTAATCGCGAAGAATCACCTTCCGAGATTTCTTCAGATCTTCACGTTTGAGGGTCCTTGGATGACGAAAAACAGGTTTTCTCAAATACGTCTGTCTGTTTGTTGCAGTATAACTCAAAAACTATTTGTTGGAGTAAAACGTTATTTTGCATGCGCATTATATATCTACCTTGCATGAAACCGAGAAAAATTCTGAGAAATATATACAATGTGAACACCTTAAAAATGATATTTTGTTTATTTTTGCTTTAACTGAGAAATAGATAAAAGTAATCATATAGCTCAGGTTTTATCATTGGCGAAAATGAGTCCTAACAGATACATGTAAACCTCAGAAGTGGGACAAAATAGTATGGTGTCTTTATAAGGCACCAGAAACTCTTACAATTCTAGCACTCGTAGCTCAGTTGTTCAAGCAGCCGCAAGCGGGGGACCCGAGCGTCGGACTCGGATTTAAAATATTCGCCTGGAAGCGCGAAATTCGAATCCCGGCGGATGAATTTTTTTATGTAATTCAAGCAAGAGAAGTTCCGTTAAACCCCTATACAGATTTTTTTAAATTTGGAATACCTACAGGTGGCAAATTCAATTTTCATAAAACAGCAAAGAAATGTTCCAAATACTAGTCGAAATTGTAATGATTGAACTGCAATCTATATTTTCACTAATAACCAGCCAGGCGGGCTTGGTAGCTCAGAGGTTAAGTATTTTGGATACTGATCTAAGGGTCGAGACTCGAGTTCGATTCCCGATCCCGGTGAGGTTTTTAAAAATAAAAAATGAGGATGAAACCTCTACAGAATGCCATCATTCGGAAGTGATGTAAAGCCCTGGGTCCCATGTTACTACGACGTGTACCATGTAAAAGATCTCTTGCTAGGGTTGCAATTCCTTATTAGTCTAGGAAAAAATTCTAACTAGGACTTTGACCATTTGACCACAACAGTCGGTGTCTAAGGTACCTGGTACTTCGCACGCCTAGACCTTGTTCATAACAAAGAAACAAACAAACTAATAACTATGCTAAGGCGTTACTACTTATATGCACTGTACGAGTATTACCCAAACTAATTAACTTTCATCAACTTAAACTATTTATCATTCTATCGTATATAGGTGCAAAACTAAATTAATGTAAATTATTAGTCACATTAAATGCAAATATTTACAAATAAGAATGGTTAGTACTACTTTGAATCACACTATTTATTTACAGTTTAATGAATAACGCTGCACTTTTATAAGCAATTGCCATACAGTTTTCTTTTAAGTGACATTTTTAAATGCTTAGCATTATAACTGCGCTATCTCTTTATTTTAAACAAATTTCGCAATGAACTGCGTAGTTTACCATTGTCATCATAAGTTCTTAGGATAAATATGAATGGTGCTTCAAAACATTTGATTAAAAAAACAAATGCTCCTACCTGGATTTGAACTCGCGTGGTAGACAAAAACACAAACAATAATAGTCCTGTTAAACCAGCGTGACTATCTTTGAAATGCTTTCACTGAGAGAGAAAGGGGAAAGATCAGATGTCTGTTAAAATTACCTAAAATAGAGATCGAGCTCAGGACCATGAGCGTAACTTGGGGCATCACTTTTGGGGGGGGGGGGGGAGCAAATCAAGACTTCACAAAATTTTTAAACCTAAATTACAAAAAAAGCTGCACTTGCACTTTAAAAATCAAATCTTGCCCTCCCTCAGTATAGCACGAAATTCAATTCCAGCATATTAACATTGTCGTTTATATATTATTGCTAATAGTATTAATTGGTGCAAGCTTTTGACTTCAAGAGATAAAGATTAATTCAATCTATCGCCGCTTCGCGAAAAATTTCGGCACGGCCAGATATGAACCCATGTCAATTTGGTTGCTAAGCTGGGCCTTAATGAGTTATTATTTAATCTATGCAAACTGTATGACAATCTTTTTTTCGTTTCGAATTACAGGCTTCAGACTTTTGGAATATAACTATTTATACAAAGTGTTGCGCTGTAATAATAGTGACAATATTGTAGTAAACAATATGACCTCGGCAACTCTAAAAACGTACAAAATTTTAATGAAATTGGCAGGTTACTTTGCTCAAATTTTGAAACTATTATTTATTTTATTCAATTTTGACGTTTAAAGTGACATTATTAACTCCATAAACAACCTTCATAAGCAGTCACAAGTGAAATTTTATCGATTTAATTCACTACTGAATTAAAAAAGTTTAATGAAGAACAACATATTTTTATTATTTCT